>JASAND010025002.1:0-74128 GCA_030248195.1 Trissonchulus latispiculum
TCTAACATTGCTCAAAACTGGCGGTGGAAAGTTGTAAAAATTCTACTTTTCTAGCTAGCGTTTTTATTACATTATATATAAATATTCTTAAAAATGTGGCCGACATGTTGATAAAAGGGGCAATTGCACAGACTGTCAAGCTGTAAATGATTGGACTTTTTACGTTACGTTTACTGTTTACGTTGTACATTTTACGGGGACAGAAACCCCTGCAGTGTGTTAATTGCCTTTTTCACTTGAAGTCAAAACTCAAATACAATAGAGAACTGAGAAGAGTAGTTCAATAGCAATGACCTCAAACGACTGTCCCCGTAAAATTAATAAAAGAGTAAAATTAAACCCCGCATTATATACTACCTAAATGGATTTTAAGAAAAGTAGAGTTTTTGAACAATTTTAAAACACATTTGAACAACAGTTTTAACTAAACATCAAGTTTGTATAATTAAAATAAGTTCCAGGGTATTATGCTTTAAGTAAGCTTGAACTTGAAAATTTAGCCAAAATTTGAAATGGTCTTTTATTTAATAATTTAGTTATGACTAATATACAATATTTATAAAATAATTAGAAACTTGATAAATTTAACATTATAAAGATCTAATTTAATGTATTTAATTTTACTTGTACAGTTTTTAATTCCTGTTGTAACATGTGAAGATACATATAAATTATGGGTTTAAAGTTTATGTAAGTTATATATGTTCCTTTTTCAATTCAGTTATTAGAATGCCATTATCTTAAAATCTATTTAGTATGCAAGGACAGATTTTACCTTCCTATTTATTTTTGAAAGGAAGTAGGAAGTTTGAACTACTCTACTCAATTCTTTATTGTTTTTGAGTTTTTACTTTAATTGCTCATCATTGCTTCGGACAAAAATGGCCACTTGGACTAGAAGGATGGCCCATCCGGTACTAAACGGGTTAAATGCGGCACGGCGATTCTTAAAAGAAAATTAATCCGGTAAAGAATTCAAACAGGATGTGTTTGTCAATGTGAGGATTACATAACACATTAGTTCATTGTCTGCTTTATGCAACTGCAGCCTCAATAGCTCGGTTCACAGAGAAAAAAGAGCATAAATTCGGAAGTCGTCGATTCAAATTGTTATAGGTAACAAGAGTGAATTAATTTTTAAACAACTCACTAAAACCCAAATACTAAACTACTTTTCAAAAATCTAATTAAATCGAACTGAAATAACTGCGTATTAGCATACTTTATTATTATTTATTAAAAAGATAGTGACGCAGATAGATACGGAACGTTATGTAGTTTTACCCGTGTCAAGGTTAATAGAAACCTAAAAAACCTCAACCGCGCTGCCCTATTCCAGTGCGCAATAAATTTTCTCCCTAAAAGTTATTTCTTCAACTCTTCCTCATTTACTACCTAGAATGATTAAATGAATGTTCTTTCAAACAAATGTTAGAGGTTAAGTATCAGCAAAACTTAACGAAGGTCGTCGTCGACTCATATTTCACTCTGGCAATCATGCAATTGCTATCAACAATCATCAAAGTGGTGCTTACTAAATAGCGGATATTTGCTCACGAAAATTATCTGTAATTGTTACTTTATATTTTGGTTTGGTGATTCCTTTTGTAGATAGGTACACAGCACAAGCCAAATTGAAACTTGTTGGAACTTCCCTAAATTAGTTTTTCAGTGCTTGAACACTTTCCTCTCAATCCCGCTTCAAACACTCGCCACTTTCCGTTCTGGACAGATCTCTGACAGTTGCGCATCTGCTGAGTGCAGGTTTATAATTCTAGTCATTCGAAACCTATGGCTGGTAGGTTTGATCTTCGAAGATTTGCAAGAGTGCATAATTGCAATGAAGAAGAGTAAGCTACTAGAGAGTTTTTCTTCTTGGCATTGCGTAACGGTGCTCCGATCGGAATACGCGAATGTTCCCCCGTTTGGTTGGGGGGGGTAGCAAAAAATAGGTCCCCGCTTGGTGGGAGGTAGCCAACAGCCAAACAGATTCAGCCATTCGTAGCCTGACTTAGCGACCCCCCCCAACCAAACGAGACCCCGTCAGCCTACTCCCCCCACCAAACGGGGGACCATTCGCGTATTCTGGTCGGAGCACCGTTACGCAATGCCAAGAAGAGAAGCCCTCTAGTAGCTTACTCTTCTTCTATAGTATAAAGGAATTAATTATGGACTCTTGCTATTTGGCTATGCTGGTAAGACGATCCAAAGGCTGGTTCATTCTACCTGAAAGCAAGAGTAAATAATACATAAGAGTAGACAGCAGTCATACTCTATGTATTTGTAAGCGTGACACATCCTCTGCACGCCAACGGCTGCCCCCCCCCCCCGAAATTGGATCCATCATTTCAAAGAAATAGTAGTAGTAGTGGTAGTACACATAGCACACGTAATGCTTGTGTTTTTGAGTTTTGGCACACAAGCATAGAGCGAGTGAGCGCACCCCGGTTCCGACTGGGTGCCAATTTGCGGGGGAGGGGGTCGGTCACTGAGGTCCAATTTGCGGGGGGGGGCGTCAGCCGTTCGCGTGCAGAGGGTGTGTCACGCTTATAATACATAGAGTATGCCAGATGTAATACTCTTATGTATTATGTACGTTTGCTGAAAGTAAGCCCAAAACTGGGGAACGGCAGCACAGCAGTCTAATTTGCATTGCTGCTTAACACAGTTAGCTAAGCCTAACCTGTCTTTACTGTGTGCCAGCTAGAAAAGTGTTTAACTATTTCAGTGAGGAAGAGCCATATGGTTCTTACCTACTTTAGCAGTTGAGAGGTTGCTATCCTTGCACCAGTTTTGTTTTATTAACTTCATTTTTGACACAGACTTCGAGCATAATAACTTTATTCATCCACCAACCACACATTAGATTGCTGACGCGAAACTATATTCTTTAACAGCCTTTTGATGAAGAAGCTAACAGCTGGATGAGCGGATCTAACAAAAGATGTTTCAACCTTCAATTAGCTGATTGCTACATTTTCCATCGTTTCATCGTGTAACTGAGTGAAAATATACTATATACTTTTCAAAAGATCTTCGCAGTTCGCACGCGCATAGCCCCGTCTTTACCAGATAATCAGACTAAATTGAAGAAGGCTTTACTTTCACTGCAAAATTTGTTTTGAACAAACATTTTGTTCATTAGTTTTCTGAAATTAATACTCTGGCTGCTTTTTCTGTCAGTTTGGGACAATCCTATATTTTACAAATAACCAGTTTCAGAAAAATATTTGCGCAAAGTTGAGATGTTTCCTCTAAACATTACAGGTCACAAGGCACAAACTGATACCGAACATAATTGCATTTCATTATTAAAATTTTTCCAAGTTAACGACGAATCTAAGATTGATAGATAATCCTAATGTACCGAAGCTGAGATCTGTAATTTCTTTTAGGACTGAGGCTTTCATGTGACGCCACTAATGTTTTGGTTTCTGGTAGAATAGCCAACAATACGCCTCCGTACCAAAACCCGTTACGGACAGGTTATTTTACCGTTCGGCTTCGTCGATCGTCAGGCAGGAGGTTTCATTTCAACAGGGACAGTGAGGGGGAGAAGAGAGCATGGCTTTAACAGAAACTAATTTCTTTCAAATTCTTCATATTCTGGATGAATAGAACATATTGTAAGAGATTACGAACTCATTGTGCAAGCTTCACTCAGCTCCCAAACCACTAGAATATTCACTTATCGTTTTTTAGTATTAAATGCTCTTTATGGCACTGTAAGGGAAGCAGGCATAGGAAAGATTGATAAGCCTGATATGGTAGTTTAGCTTGTATGGCCCTGTGGTGTAGCGGTAGCATGTCTGTCACTAGAGCAAAAGCAGAAGAGACGTACGACCTAAAGCCATTTTGAAATTTTCAACAACACAACAAACAGCAAAAGAGAAAATATAAATACACAACAGATGATTGATTGTTGGTTTAATAATGGTCTTATTAAGTTGACCCCTCGTGGGATGAAGGGATATGCTTATTTGAGTTTCCCCTCAAGGTAATTTCGAGGGGCTGAGGGCTTCCTGTTGACTGAAAGTCGAGCTTATCTGCTACAAATTCTCTATTTCATCATATCCAAAGTTTAGACATAGTTGAAACTTGAAAGCATCGCTTAATATCCTTTGAGAAGTTGTACCGAATAGCCTTACAGAAAGCGAGGAGCTCAAGGTTTTTGGTCCACATGTCAACTGTGTGTTAATTTCATAGCGCTTTGATTCAACTTCAGATTCTACGGCTTTATTTACTTAATCTGCGATGCAGTACAATACCAACAAAAAGTTAAATGAAGTTAATCTATGAATTTATCATTTGCTACAGTTAACCAGAATTCTGCTTTTTCAGTGCTTGAACGTAACTCCGAAAATAATTCGGGGCTACAAAACGTTAGATATCGCATTGTACCTAGGTGGCTGTGTGTGACAGAATCTTGGCTGGATAATTTTTGCTCTTGGTAAGAGGATGTAAGTAATAGATATATACTGACAGTTCAAAACTGTCATTGACAGAATTTTCGCTAATGGAAACAGCTAAGTCTGCAAAATATGTCTTCCTACGCTTCTTAAAACAGTCCTTGATAATACTGTTTCAAGATATTGCAAAAATGTGATACAAATTGCAAACAATCATACATATGCTGTTCCACGTATATATATACCTTCAAGTTGCTTGCCATTGTGTCGCTCATATTATACAAATAGCACTCACAGTAGACATTTTCTGGCTATGAGTTTTAATTCATGAAAGCAGCACTTATTAGTAAATTATTACACTATTGAATCCCAAAAATACAACATAAGTTTCATGATGAATCCTGGCTGGCTAATCTCGCTCGATTATTATTTTCTCATCGAAAGCCTCGATTTAACTACATAGATATCCTGGATATGTAGTTACAAGTCCTTGTAAGTGGTCATATATGTCATATTTCCATTTCATGGTTTCTTACTTTGCATATACAAGCTCTCACTTCTGACAAATTCGTGCAACAGATCCCTAATTAACGGATGCTAGAATTACAGCTTTGGCTAAGCCAAGCTTAGAATGATTTCAATTTGTCCCCTCACTTTTCTGTGACGCTGGGCTGCTAAATTAGATCCAAAATAACACAAAATTCTATGTTATTATCAGCTAGAAAAGCTTTCGAACTTATCAGCTATGACTTCTCAGTCTGTCACACTTCAGAAGTTTTGCTTCGTCCTTCGATCAATTAGCGGTATTTTATGCCTTGGGATCCGACATTTATACGGATGTCTGGTTAATTAGACACGCTTAAATCAGTGTTTTCTGCTGATTAATTTAATTTCCTCCTAAAGCATAGTAAGCTTTTCCGTTTTATGCTTCAATTGTGATTCGTTTACGAGGTAAATTTCCCCTGAGGGCCAAAGGTACAGAATATAGGCAGATGAGGCCTACACAGTATCTATTTAGCCTAAATTTATACTGTGAAGAGGTTGTTATGCAACAGAAAAAGGTAAGAAGACACTACCTTTAATTGTCCAGAGGTTTGACGAACTTTAGCTCTAGTTGGTTTATAGCAAGCATATCTGAACCGTTTAAGTCTGTATTATTAACCCAGCCTAACACCAAGCAATATTGTGAGCAAAACTGAATAAGAATCGAAGTTCCCTTCTATTTTTGAGTCTGAGATTCGTTTAGCTTTAGCTTCACGCTGTACTGCAGTCATGGATTTCCGATAAACCTTTAGCAATAGTCCTTAATTTATTCCTTTATATTATAGAAGAAGAGTAAGCCACTAGAGGGCTTCTCTTCTTGGCATTGCTGACCACAATACGCGAATGATCCCCCGTTTGGTGGGGGGGTCGACAAGCATACCCCCTCCCCATTTGGTGGGGGGGGGGTAGGCAAAAGGGGTCCCCGTTTGGTGGGGGGGTATGCAAAAGGTGTCCCCGTTTGGTGGGGGGGTCGCCAAGTCAGGCTAAGATTGGATGAATCTGACTGGCTGTTGGCGACCCCCCCCCCCAAACGGGGACCTCTTTAGTACACCCCTCCCCCACAAAAGGGGGACCCCTTTTACATCCCCCCCCCACCAAAGGGGGACCACTCTTTGTTACCCCCCCCCACCAAACGAGGACCCTTTTGCAAATAGAACAAAAACTACCGTAATCCTCTGCTCTACCCCCCCCCCCACCAAACGGGGAGGGGGTCTCTGCAATCTGATTGGCTGTTGGCTACCCCCCCCCACCAAACGGGGACCTCTTTTCCTACCCCCCCCCCCCGAACGGAGGGGGGGTATGCGTTGTCGAAGAGAGCTACCCCCCCCCCCCCCAAACGGGGGAACATTCGCGTATTGTGGTCGGAGCACCGTTACGCACTGCCAAGAAGAGGAGCCCTCTAGTGGCTTACTCTTCTTCTTATATATAGTGCAATTATGCACTCTTGCCTTTAGTGTTAACAAGAGTACATAATATAAGAGTGTGCCACTAGGCACACTCTATGTTATCAGAGCAAAAACTAGGCTCTGCTCGCTAACGGCCCACCCCCCCCCCCCCGCTAATCAAACCCTAGTGACCCCCCCCCCCGCAAATCAGTACCTAGTCGAAACGGGGGTACGCTCACTCGCTGTATGTTTATGTGCTTAAGCTCGAAAACACAAGCAGTGCGTGCGCGAATTTTGTGCCTGCTTCGAGCTTTAGAACACAAACATAGCGCTCAAAATTCTTTGAAGTGAAGAGTCTAATTTGCGGGGGGGGGGGTGGGCCGTTTGCGAGCAGAGCATAGTTTTTGCTCTGATAACAGAGAGTGTGCCTAGTGGTACACTCTTATATTATGTACTCTTGGTGTTAATCAATCCAAAAATCCGGCAGCTTCCCAATTTTTGATACCCCTAGGTTTTAATGGAAAGGTACGAACAAAAAATTTGCATACACAATTTGGTCATTTATTGCAAACTAACCTTTGAAGTAAAAATACATTTCTATAATCGCCGGGAACTGGAAACTTTGAAAATCCGAAAAAATTGGAAACAGTAAAATATTCAGTTTGTCTCATAGTAAGTATTCAAAATTTTACCGCATTAAAAATTTTGTTTCTATACTGGAATAGAGTTGGTCCTGCTGCATATTTTGATTTAAAACCATTTCACAAAATTCAGTTCCAGGAATTCTAGGTTTGCGATATTTTCGGATTTTAAAATATTTCTCCGATATCTGCAAGATTGGTATCAATTGAAAGCTATTGACGAGTTGAACAGCTTTTGTATTTGATTGAACTATTGAAAACGTACTCAGTTCCCGGAATACACAAAAACTTTCTAAATTTTTTCCAATACGCCATAATTTGAGTATAATCCTAAGCCTAAGCCATAATCCTAAGTATAATCCTAAAGCCTTTGATGAGTTAAACAAATGTTACATTTGTTTAAACAAACAGTTGTTAAAACAGTTGTTAAACAAACAAGCATCTGATCGGGAGAAGTAACTGGAGGACCAAAAGCTTTATTCAACATCTGATAATATGACGGCCGCGGAATTTGACCTGTTCGAGAGGCCGAACTTTGGGGCTGGGAGGAACCCCCCGCCTGGGTCCACTGGGGGGGGTGGACCCCTGCTACTGACCGGGACTTGAGCACGACAACATGGAATATTTTGATTACGCGTAGAATTTTCCTCCCAAGTTTGCAGAGGGATGGTAGTAGGGATGGGATTCCCCAGTTGCGGTAAGGGGCCCCCCTGGTCCCCGGTGGGACCCCATCCAGAAGGGGAGGGTCACGATATTCACCCAACTCACGCGGGTCCCCCCGATCCATTACTGGCGCCTGCTCACAGCACCTCTGTCGCAAAACTAAATCGTTATATTCGTCCGGGTAATCTAAATTTTGCAAAAATTCAAAAAGACGTTGAATATCCTGAAGTCGATCTTCTAAATCTCGATAAAATTTTGGGTCAAGACCGTCACACTCCTCCAACATCTACCACATGACACGGTCGCCACATGTGAAGTTTGACTATACTGAACTTAATAAAATGCTGTTGACTGACTTTGATGCACTAAGATAAGATCCAAAAACTACAGGTGAACAACAGTGGTGTGTGATGCTGGAGGATTGTTCGGACCTGACCAACTGAAACCCGACGAAACGGTTACAACGGTTTATTGTAATTTAGGCAAAACTTGATGACAAGGTTAGAACAAAACATTAATTTTAAGCGCGAATATAAACTTTACCAAAAACACAAAGCACTAACAAAACACCCGGCAAAAGCCGACTATGCAACAGAGGTAATCTAATACAAACCTAACACAAATCTCCCCAACTCGAACCTAATTGACAAAACCCAACCGCTCATCAACAACTTTCTCCCACAACTGCGACAAATCTACCCAACATGGAGAATCCCAACTATTAGCTAGCCAAACCTACGAATTTAGACAGAAGTAATGTTAAATCATTGAACGTTTGTCAAAATGTAATCTTAATTCACTTAGGCTTAGCAGCTCGCATAGAATTTATATCTTTCCTATCGGTGCTAACTTCACAGCAAAGCCAAATGCACCAAATTCTCTAAATTAGCGAAAGCTATAAATTTAACTACAGCAATTGAATTTTTTGGAATTGCGGAAATAAAACGCATTTCTAGGAGCTGATTCTAGTACAAAAGTTGTTCAGGTCGTCAAGAGCTGTCGAATGTTATACCCATTGTGAACTTGAGCTCACGAGAATTTTCTGATTAAGTTAGAGTTAGTTAAGTTAATGATTATCACAGGTCCCATAGGTGCTGAATGTTGTGTGGTGTCGGAAATCAATGAGATCCTAACCAACTTTGACAAACTTTAAGTCTTCAACTATATTTACTGCAAACTTCCAAAAATAGCACAGTAACGAGCAATAAAGATCAAATAAGAACCACATAATTTTTTCAAATAATGTCTAACGCATAATATCTTTCCTGTCTGTGCTAACTTCACACCGTCTTGTTGCGGGTACTGGAGAAAAGTTTGAAAATCCAGAAATTTGGGAAACGGAAATTTCGGAAATCGGATGAATTTACTTGAAAAGATTGCAAAAAGAAAAATATGCCGCCAAACCAGCCCTATTCAATCATGGAAACAAAAAGACGGCCAAATTTTGTGCACACATTTGAACAATAACATTATAAATTTGAACAAAGAAATTATAAATCTTCTCGTTACAAATGCAAATATTTTTATACATCAGTCGAGATCCTGATTAACTGAGTCCCGGAGTACAAAATATTTTGAACGTTTATCACAAACTGCTCGTGAACCACACCAACGAATCCTTACCAACGATATTTTTGTATTTTCCATTACCATAAATCAGGTACTGGATGAATCTTGCCACAACCACTAACAAGTAGCTAGGCTATTTCAAGATGTGGTTGGCTGCTTATGCAATATTACTCCTTCCTTTCCTAACCGATGTTTAGTAGGGAAACTTCAGTAGTGTAGAAGTTAAAGATAGCTTAAAGATAGCAGGGCATAGCTTAAAGATTTTTAGTTGGGTGTAAGCTTAGGTAAAAAATGAAGGAGGCTTAGATGTTGCTCATGAGCCGGCTCTTTCGGAGGTTGAGTTTGACAGGTCGTTCGTCAAGGAGAGAATGACGCTAACAGAATTAAGACGAAGTTAATAAATCTAGATTGCATACTTTGTTATGATGGAGTTTTTCTGCAGTGAAGCTGAACGAATAGGAGGCATTTGTCTCATTTTACAAGTTCATTTTTAAATAGCAACTTTTAGTTGCGTGTGGCATATGGTACATCACATTTCAATAGTAAACAGTGCAGTAAACAGGACCAAAGGAATATCCCGTTTCAATCTGCTGTACCTAACATTTTTATGTGTACCACCTATTTGCTTTATGAAAATGCACCAATATTCTGAGATTCAGCTAGTTGAGTTTATATCGCTCTTTATGAAAATTCTATTCTATGACATGGCAAGCAGACAGCAAGAGTTGAACACAGCCCAGCAAGCATCGAGCATAAACAGGATTGTGTAAGCTAGGAACTGGTGAGGTGAGGGGTCCCCGAAATTGGAAGACAATTGATCCTTCAATTTCTTCATTTTCATCCTTTACAGAGAAATAGAAAATTCAGATCTAGAACTATATTTCCAGAGCACCATCTACATCTGTCTGTACCTACTACCTAGGCACAATACACAATATGTATGTTCAGCACCGATGTATACCTATTTTCCCTTTCAACGCAAATTTCTTCCTGCCATTTTTCACATTTTCATACAGTAAAGTTGACAAAATTTGTGTTCAACAATCATATTTATTACCACGTCTCAACATTTTTTCAATTTATTTATTATTAATAGTTTGTTTTTGGTAAGACGGATCATTCAGTCTATAATGCAGCTGTGCTCATTTATTTCAGTAAACGCTAGACAAGCTTTCACATTCAATAATATATACTGAAGGTCATGTTCCTTCTGGGTCTTTGGGCTAAAGATCTTCATGAAGACTGACAGACTATAAACCACTTGGAAGCTCTGAAATTGGTTTTTGCTATCTATATTTTTCAGTGTTTTCTATCCGAACGCGAGCAGCCTGCTTCCAGCCTTTTTGGTTCTGCTCAAGACATTCACAAACCGTTCGCTAATGGGTATTTATGTTTTAGAGAAGCACAAAAAGTGGAATTTCTATGTAGTGGGGTTTCGGTTGATTAGGTATAGTCCTCAAACCTATACTCTGAGATTTTGACCATTCGTGAGAATGGGAGTGTTTTGACCTCATTGAGATAAACTATTGCAAAATATTCAGTTTAGGGGATGGTAAAGATCAGAATTTCCTTCAAAAGCTAGAGGAAATTTTTTGGGGATGGAAGACGGTAAAGCCAAAATTATATTTCTGTTCGGGATTTCTTAGCCCAGAAATTGTCTCTCAAGGCGTTTTCGTTCCACATTATGCCAAATCTTCTCTGCTGTTTAACTCTTTATTCCGTTTCGGTTAAACAAACAACATTCATTTACCATTAAGCAAATACTGCTTTCGAACACATGACGCAAAATTACATCCGCAAGCAAGGCTGTCATTTGCGGTTATCTTAACTTTTTATGAAACAGGTTAACATTCCGCCTAAGTAAATAAGCTGGTTAAAATTGCTTTGACGGTTCTTGCTATATTATTCTATTGAAAACGGCACTAGCTAATCATTCTTGCATAACAATTAGGTGACTTCACCCAGTTCGAAAGTTAGAAACTCAATTTTGAAGTCTTTCATATTAAGTAATAAACAGCAACGCCTCCTTCAGTTGCATGTTTTGTGGGACTTGGCCTAGGTTTAGATAATATACGCTCTAGTGTAACTACAATTATATATGCCCTTCCCACCTCTACAAAAATGACAATGAGCCACGTTAAGGAGGAACACAAGGAGGAGTCAAAGGATTTCAGAAAGTATCCTGCTTATTGATTGATCGCATCCCTGACCTGGGGAGTTGCCATGGCGACCTTCGCTGGACCCCGGAAATCTGTTACTGACTCAGATCTTAATCGGGCCGATACCATTTATCGACGGCTGGGAGCCTGGGGTTGGTCCATTGACTTTACCCCCAGCACTAAGCAGTCGAAATCTAGTCCCAACTGTGGCGGTGTAAATCTTTGGTAGTGCATATATACATGTCGAAAGAACTATAAAACTAACAAAATATATATAGAAATTGTTCTTTCAGTAGTTTCCTTTTAGTTTCGTTTTGTTTCGTTAGGATGCCTTATTCCGAAACAGGTGTTCTACAAATTAATTAGAAATATACAGCATGTCAGAGACATAAGCAAAATGACAACCGGAGTTACGCCTTTGGCATTGTATTGTGCATCTCAACATACATTCTCATGTTACCTACCGTATTGAAATTTAACAAGTGATCCAAATATAGACTGGGTCTAAGCTGGCAGCTTGAGCACCATCCTGAGTATTTTCACTGTCTCATGTTTAGGCATAGAATCTTTTATATCATATCTATATCGTTATCCATGTCTACGAAATCAAATTATACGTCTACACAATATAGGCTGAGTTTGCTCCTGTATACCAAGTTCACACGCTCCCATATTTTAGGAGCTTTTATTTTGACCTAGTTTTCCCAAGGTCTAACATTGCCGTTGGTCGTATAGCTGAAGTTAAATAAATTAACATCAGCTAGTCTTTATACGTAAATAAATTAGGGTAAAACGGGGTAATAAGGGACAAAAACGCTTCGCATTTTATGAGATTTTATTAAGATGCAACTTTAAACAATTGAATCTGCTTTAATACTCAACAAAATTCCATGATTTATACATCAAATGAAAGCTTAATTTGTTCTAAATATATTTGTACCATTCTTATTTTGCTCAACTAAAAATTCCTTTGAATATATCAATAAATTTGCAAAAGATTGATATTTTTAGCAAAACGGGGTTTTTAGGGACACCATCAAGGATAATAAGGGACAGGTCTGGGTATTAAGGGACAGCATAGGATTTTGTGTGTCAAGATAGAATTGGCAATACTGCATGCAACTTTCGCCAAGAAAGCAAAAAACAGAATTATTTAAAAATCAGTCTAATGTGGTAAAACTTAGACTAGATGCTATTTGAGACTCAACAACTTCAAAAATTAAAAAATTTTAAAATTTTAAATTTTTTTAAAATTTTTAAATTTTTTAAAAGTTCTGTTTTCTTGTAGAACTGAAGACGCTGAACATTTTTTTGTCATTGCACTAACCTTTGAAAATGTCACCTTCGTTCAGTATAGCAGTTTTAAAATTTGAAGATCAAAGAAACCTGCCGCCTTTTATCATTTTAAGCGAAATAGGGATTAACCAGTAATCTTGGTTACACCTTAGCCCCTAACTTTGTAATAGCTCAAAATTACACATGAGATTAGCTAATGAGCGCTGCCCTAACCGTTAATATACACGATATTAGCTTAGAGGCGGCAAGTTTCTTTGATCTCATGACTTTAAAAAGCCTGTACAGGTCGAAGGAAATATTTTCAACATGTGATTCAAGAAGGAAAAAAGTTCAGCATTTCCGAAAATATCGAAGGCAACCAAAAAATTACTATTTAACGCTGTCCCTTAATACCCGGAATTGTCCCTACTTATCCCCCCGGTGTCCCTTAATAGCCGAAACTGCTGTCCCTTATTATCTGGAAAAGGACATCTTGCAAAGTTGCCCAAAAAAACCAGGAAAAACAAAGTTCTCAAAAAAGAGCGACGCTACAATATTCTACACATTTTGCTCTTTTAAATGATGCCAGGGTTGCAGTATAAATCGCAAAAATGAGTACAGTTGCACAAATTAAAATTTTCGAAATTTGGAAAAACGGGACGCTCTGAGAAAGAAGAAAACGACCGCTTTTAAATAATTATTTATATCTTTTGCTTAGATAGCATTTATCTCGAGGTCGAGACGTCATTCGATAGAGGGGAAACAGGGCTTTTATCTAATACCTAATTAGAAGTACTTAGTTGACCCATGTCGTTTGACCGAGGCAAAAACCAAAACTTTGTCCCTTATTACCAGGTGTCCCTTATTACCCCGTTTTACCCTATGCTCTTTCTGCACATGTTTTTTCACTATCTCTAGATGAATAGTAACGCTACCGAAAGCACCAATGGTTACGTTGGTGTCCAAATCATCGGGATTTCTATCATTACTCTATTCTTAATGTTCAGCGCTTGTAATTGTCTAATTGCTCTGGTAATTGTTAATTCAAAGGATCTCAGAAAGTATCCTGCCTACTGGTTGATCGGCTGTCTTGCTGTTACCGACATGATCGCATGCCTGACCTGGGGAGTCCCTGAGGGCGCCATGGCTACCTTCGTTGGTCCTCAAAAATCGGTCACTGACTCAGATCTTAATCGGGCCGATACCATTTGTCGATGGCTGGGGGCCTGGGGTTGGTCCATTGACTTTACCTCCAACGTCGGCCAAGCAGTGATTGCCATCACCAGGGCTCTAGCAGTGTTCACACCCACGCTATTTAGAACAGTATTTACCATACGAAACTGTGTTTATCTATGGTTGTTGGTTTGTTCACTAGTTCCCTTTATGTTAGTGGCAGTGGTTGCTGGCACCAGACTGTGGGGCTCATTTACAGTACTGGCAACCATTGGAGTCTGTATGACAGACGGAAGTTTGGAGCGATGGCGTAACATTATGGACACCCTCTTTATCTACGCGCCATGCTTCATTATGCTGGTCTGTTACTGCAGCATCTATGTTAGGATTAAGCTAACCAAGCTGAACAATCGCGCTGAAATTATGCGCAGAGCTCGTGGCTCACTGATGATGTTTCTGTGTTTTGTGGTCTTTGCCGTTTGCACAGTACCAACGCCGATTTTCTTCCATAACGGCGGGAAAGGTCCCGTAACTTTTGCAGAGCATGGCGTACTAGTGTACATAGTTCTATTCATTTATGGACTAGGATATGGAGTTAACTTTTTCTTTTACATAACATTTAATAGGACATTTCGCCAAGAAACGTGGAAGATGCTGGAAAAGTTTAAATATCGTCAAGTTCCTGTAAGAGTACAAGAAGTCTGGGGACAGGAACTTTAAGCACGAGAAATACTACGAACTGACTATTGGCCAATATTAACAGCAATAAAAGTTGTTCAATGTCCGTCCAACCAAATCATTAGAGATTGTAACCACCTGGAAAGTGAAAGCGGACCTCCATGTTTGACAGCGAGAGTCACTAACATATCTTGATCAGTGCATTTCTGCATCTATAAACAGAACTAATCCCAGAACTCCCTCTATACCCTCTCCCTCTGTACTAAGCTAGCCAACGAAATTCATTCGTATCCATTTATTTGGTTTCAAAACCAAAAACCACGGCAGATACAATGGTAATTCGAGACAGTACAAGTACTTATATCAAATAACGTACGTATGTATACATTCAGCACTTTACGCAAACGCAAAAACATGGATGAGAATAATTTCAATTGTGCAGGGCAATTCCGTTTTCCGGGCCCGTCCACGAAGGCCCGCTTCAAGGCCCGAGCACAACCTAATATTAACGTTTTCAAATTCACCCAATTGAGTTTAGCCGTTGAAGGTGCAACATTTTTAGAACTCAGAATTACTACAATTCTTAGTTAGTTATGTAAGCATGATTTACTTTGTCTGTACAAAGTTTTATTACTTTCTGTAATGTTTGAACCCCAAATCTGAAAGCAGATCCAACAAAAACTCAAGCAGGTAATTTTATATTCATGTTTTTAAGCAAAATTTGCTTAAAAAGTTTTAGAAGAATGAAGCTTACAAAATATTATTTACTACAAAATTATTAGCTACTGGAAAGTCGGCACATTAGAAGGATCAGGCAAAAGGAACCCTAAACGTCTGTAAACTGTGTAACTATGAAACACAATTGAAGTATGATGAGTGATTTCGCATAGTAGTTCCAAAAAGCAGTGCAAATAAAATGAGTATACACAAAAGCAGTGCAAATAAAATAATAATTATAATGTATAAAATAAGCTAGAGTCAAATCAAATAAGTACGAATAAAAATAATTCATCCAGAACCTTTTTAATTCAGCCATACATAAACTGCAAACTGTTCGCATTTTATTTAGCTAGGCCATAGCATCCGACTTAATCACACCCGGTTGGCCGGTTCCGAACAAGTTTAGTTCCTAACTAGACTCATGACAGGACGTTTATTCCCCCCCACTCAAAAATAATAGTTATATCAAAGTTGACAAAGACCTTTTGAAAACACATTCCCAATTTGTAAGTTCAAACAAATTATACAAACTTGATTCAGCAAGTGTTGCCTTCAAACAAAACCGCACAGCAGGTTATGAAAGGAACTAATTAGGTTATTCCTAACAAGCAGGATATTCTTCACCAGGGGCCAGTTTCATAAAAGTGTTCTCGAGTTCCAGAGCCCAGTAGTTAAACTAAACTGGAAGTTTTCGAGATACGCAAATTGCCTTGCAAGTCAAGCTGAAAAAGACCTCGAGTTCTCGAGTCAAGTTCTCTGGTCGATTTCGAGCAGAGAAATTATTGCCAACTTGAAAGCTACTCGAGAAATTTTTGAATATTTAAATTTATTAATTTTTTCTTCCCGCTTCAATAATTTGCATAGTTGACTAAATAAATCACCATAAAATTGTCCGCAGATATGATACTCACATATAATTTTTAATACAGAAGAGGTTGCTGTCACTGAAAACAGACTACTCGAGAACTTGAGAGCTCGAGAAGATTCTTTATGAAACTGGTCCCAGCAGTCCAGGTAGCGTTCCCAAGGTTAAGCTACCCCCCCCGATCGAGAAAACGGCAGAATTTTCACATTCCCATAAAAAGTCAAGTTTTAGAGTAAATTATAAGGAGAATAATAATATAGGAGTGGTTTCTTCTGGACCGACTATAAATATTAAATAAACAAGAAATAAAAATGCTCCTAAAGAGCAAAGAAAGGAATATGAGTCAACATGGAACATGTAAAATGCTAATATGAGTCTGGTGAGGTTGGAAAGTGCAGAAGACAAGTTTGTACACGCACCAATATGAGTGCATGCCAAATAGACTCATATTGGCATTATTAGTATTCTGAAGGCAAGTGGTTGCGAATTTCGGTTATATATCACTCACTTAATGTCAGCAAGACGAGACAGGGTAGTTTTAGGGTAGATGACAGGATGCTCCACAGGTTACGCACGTATATACGTATATTGTCACGAAAGTTATCAGATTTAACTGTAAATCTCTGAATACATGAGTTATGCAAACGCTTATTAAAAATGTTATAAATATCCGTCCGTCGGCGCATTGTTGACTAACAGCGGTTTAACAGTTTCCTAAGGAGAAAAGTTGACAATGTTGACCATGGTTGGGATATCCATGTGACGTCAATAACGCTACTTATTCGTCTTAACCTGCGTAGAAATATATCCGTTAGAATTCCGCAATGGATGCATGCATTATTGTTTCTTGAAGGCATGCCAATATGAGTCTATTTGGCATGCACTCATATTGGTGCGTGTACAAACTTGTCTTCTGCATTTTCCATATTCCTTTCTTTGCTCTTTAGGAGCATTTTTATTTCTTGTTTATCCACTTTTTACATGTCGTTGACATAAAAGCGTTAAAGAATCATTAAGCATTATATACGTATATATGCATTAAATAGCACAGCACAGCACAGCACTCTACAGCCACTTTGAGCATGCACTTTTATGAGAAAAGTTGCTCAGCTCGCTTAGGGCTTTCATTTGGTACCAAATTTGACCACTTTTGAAAAATTTTATTTTTGACCCAAAATCGCCTAAGTCCACACCCCACCCCACCACAGCACTCTACAGCCACTTTGAGCATGCAGTTCTATGACAAAAGTTGCTCAGCTCGCTTAGGGCTTTCATTTGGTACCAAATTTGACCACTTTTGAAAATTTTCATTTTCGACCCAAAATCGCCGAAGTCCCCACCCCACCCCACCACAGCACTCTACAGCCACTTTGAGCATGCAGTTCAATGACAAAAGTTGCTCAGCTCGCTTAGGGCTTTCATTTGGTACCAAATTTGACCACTTTTGAAAAATTTTATTTTTGACCCAAAATCGCCTAAGTCCACACCCCACCCCACCACAGCACTCTACAGCCACTTTGAGCATGCAGTTCTAGTTCTATGACAAAAGTTGCTCAGCTCGCTTAGGGCTTTCATTTGGTACCAAATTTGACCACTTTTGAAAATTTTTATTTTCGACCCAAAATCGCCTAAGTCCACACCCCACCCCACCACAGCACTCTACAGCCACTTTGAGCATGCAGTTCTATGACAAAAGTTGCTCAGCTCACTTAGAGCTTTCATTTGATACCAAATTTGACCACTTTTGAAAAATTTTATTTTTGACCCAAAATAGCCTAAGTCCCCACCCCACCCCACCACAGCACTCTACAGCCACTTTGAGCATGCAGTTCTATGACAAAAGTTGCTCAGCTCACTTAGAGCTTTCGTTTGATACCAAATTTGACCACTTTTGAAAATTTTCATTTTCGACCCAAAATCGCCTAAGTCCCCACCCCACCCCACCACAGCTCTCTACAGCCACTTTGAGCATGCAGTTCTATGACAAAAGTTGCTCAGCTCGCTTAGTGCTTTCATTTGGTACCAAATTTGACCACTTTTGAAAAATTTTATTTTTGACCCAAAATCGCCTAAGGTAAGGTAAAAGGTAAGGTAAAGTGACCCCTGGAGAGAGAACTCCAACCTATAGAAGGTTATAGGGTGCCGGTGCTTATCTCCGGATTCTCAGCCCGAAGCCAGGAGTGACAACTCGAATGTTGACTACATCTGTGGAAAGGGGGCCAGCCCTTCATCAGGCTTACGCCAGAACACAGACTCCTGTTACCTTCCCACCGAAGTGGTACCCATTTACCGACCAGTTAAGGATAGACAGCTGGGTTGGCTGGAGCCCACGGCGAACCGATATGTGCTTAGTCCCTTGCTCAAGGGGATTTGCGAAAGCCTTGTGGCAGCGGGGATTCGAACCTCGGACCGTCGGATCTTTAGTCGATAGGAAACCAAGTAGGGGGATGGGTGAGCGGCCGGGGTGGGTAGTGATTGGAGTGATTTTGAGACAGGCCACAGGGGGGTGAAGGGCAGGGGTGTGGGTAGGTTGTTGGAAATTGATGGAAATGGGAACGGAACAAGGTAGGGGAGTCGAGTGTGGGGGCTTTGAATTGGAGATGGAGGGGGAGGGGGGAAAGGGGGGGGAGAGAAAGGGAGGGGGAGTAAGTGGGAGGGGAGGGGGGTGGGGGGGGTAGAGGGGGGTGGAAAGAGGGGGGGGGAGGACGGGAGGGGGGAATGGGAGAACTGGAGGGAGAGAGGGGGGATGGGGGGAGAAGGAAGAAAGGACAGATAGAAATGGGTGTCTGCAATTAGAATAGTGATAATTTAGTTTTAACAGTGTATCTTTAAGAAAGAGAGTTTAGACATGTTGCTGAGGAGCATTAGTCTATTGCCTGCATATGGTGTTTTTGGGTGCTACTCGAGAAAACTGGGGTTTCTAGAGGTAACAAAGATGAAAGCATCCATTATGATGTGCTACAGACACAGTCATACAAGTTAGGTGCATTCATTCGCTGACCACTCTGCCAGACTGATACTAGTATTCGGTGGGCGTCGTCAGTGGCGTACCGACATACTAGTTGCAGCTTTAGGTTTTTAGAACCCCCGTATTAAAAATCAATTGAAATGCGTTTCTGCCCTGTGGTCCCATTCACACGTGCTACTTAGTATATATGCATGCAAACACAAAAAAAAGAAAGAAAAAATGTGATACCATGTATTAGACGGGCCGAAGCCATATTAGACTGTAGGGTGTTATCCCTGGTATTAGACGTGGGCGAAGCCCAAATTAGACTGTAGCATTCGTATAGGTATTTGCGGTATTTAATTCTGAGATCAGACTGTAGGAAGTGATCCCATGTATTAGACGGGCCGAAGCCATATTAGACTGTAAGGTGTTAAACCCTGGTATTAGACGTGGTTGGGCAAAGCCCACATTAGACTGTAGGAATTAGGATAGATATAGTTACTGATTTTTGATAATATCGACGTAGTCATTTGAATTCATGTTAAATCGTTTATTAATTATTTTGTTATTATTTTTTATGTTTGAAATACAAGATTTAATTAATTTATTTGAGTATCCTCTTTCTTTCAAGCTAAGTACTAGGTCGCTAGTATGTTTCTTAAAAAAGGTTTTGTTGCTACATATGTCGGCTATCCTAGTTATTTGACTTTTGATCATATTGGTAAATACAGATTTAGAGATATTTGTATGCGGAACTGGAAATTTAATTGTTTTAAATTGAAAGTCTAATCGCTTGTCATAAAGCTGAGTTTCAAAAGTACCGTTATCTTTATCTACTTGTATACTTAGGTCAAGAACGTTTGCGGCATATTCATTAGCATTTACTTTATTAAGTTCTAATTCCTGGGGGTACATTTTGTGTTTGTGTGTATCGAGTTGGTTGCCGTCGTTCACTGTAGTTATGTCATCAATATATCTGAAAATGTATATAAAAAACTTGTTAATAGCAGAGTTCTCGTTGTTTACTATGTAATTAAACTCTAGTTGGTGTAACGTAACATTTGCAATAGTAGGTGCTGCGTTTGTTCCCATTGGAATTCCTATTAATTGTTTAAAAGTTTTATCGCCAAGGGTGAAGTAAGTATTATCAATGAGAAACTTTGCCAAATCAATTACATCAAACTGGTTATAGGTTATGTATTTAGGGTCTCCATTTCCCCAATATACTCTGTTATATCTTGAATGCATTTTATTAGTCATAGTGCTTTTAATAAATTCTTCTAAACATGTATTAATTGTATGATGTTCAAGTTTAGTGTATAATGTTGTAAAGTCATACGTATTTATAGTCCTTGCTTGCCTTAAATTGCTAAGATGTCGCAGATTGTCGATTATAGACTTATTATTATCTATAATCCAATAAGGATTACATCCGTATTTATGCTTGTAGATATTGCAGATTTTTGACCTTTTCACACATAGCAACTTCAGTATTTTATCTAATAATATAGATAATTTACTTGTAGGCGCATTGCGGCTTGCGATAATAGTCCTAAACTTAATTGGACTTTTGTGGAATTTTGGAATAATGTACATAAATGGAAGTTGGGCCTGATCCTTTTTAATGTTGAATTTAGTGTGTAATGCTTGCATATTGTTGATAATTTCAGAGTTATTTAAATTATCTATTAATGTATAGGTATTGTTGTTATTAACATTGTCGACCATACCTACCTCCTTGAGAAGAGTGTAAATGTAAAATTGTTTACAAATAATAGCAAAATTCTGAGACGCTTTGTCCACCAAAGTGAATACATATTTATTACTGTATTCTTTTATTTGCTCCTTAAATATACGTGTATTTAGTTTAAACTTAGTATTGTTCGCTAGTTTGTCAAGATTTTTTGTGAAATTATTATTAACCTCTAGTGCCCATTCCCTAAGTTTTTGTGTGTGTTTTTAGTTTTTTTTTTTTTTTATTTATTAATATTTATAGCTGTGATATTCAGGGAATCATATATTTCTTTCTTATTAAATTTATTTAATCTATACTCAGGCATAACTTAAAATTTGGCAACTACATTATCAATTACGTTCTAGTGAATGTTCCGAAAAATCTTTACGAACAATGACAAGCTGACCGGTTTTCACTGTAAGATAGGTTCTGAATGGTTTGCCTATAATTAGACATCTTGTGCTATTCGTCTTTATTATATTTAGCAAAAATTATATTTGGTGGGTGGTAGTGCTTGAGCACTAGACTAAAAGCTGGAAATTAATGTGGTGTTAGTTAGGTATGTTGTGTGATGGGTAGGGGTGTTGTGTTGTGTGTAGTGTTGGTGTGGATAGTTTGGTAGTCTGATATGCTATGGATGGAAATAGAAAAAATAAGAAACATCTGGTAGTGCGGGGTGTGCAAATAAAAACCTAAAGTAAAGGAATGTTACACTACTGGGGTTGTTCAAGGGTGGACGGTTTTGGCGGTGGGGGGGTGGCGCGGCGGCGACCACATATATCGAAAGTCAGTAACCTATATATATTGATGATATACCACAATAGGTGTCATCCCTTCGCTACATTCTGTGAAAGAGGCTACAAAATGGTGACATACGAGGGTAAAACGGAGACACCGGAAAAAAAAACATCGCCGGCATGACTGCCGGCGGGTGTAACTTTTTAACGGTAAGTGCTACGGGGATGAAATTTTCCAATTATACTAAACTCGACACGGACTTTCTTTTGCGCACAAAATTTGCGCAGGATCTGCGCAGCCTCTGCGCAGCGCCTATGAAGGCTGTCATTGGGGCGTTTTGACTCATATTATAGGGGTCGCTACCGCGACCCCTATGATACTAAACACTAAATACTCGCTTGATTTGTAAGGTTTTAACGTAAAAAAGACTTAGGGAGTTACATATGGGACGCATTTAAAAATAGTTTTTGATTCGCCGGCAACGCAATTGAAGGCAAAATTGTTTAATTGTCTCCCAGGAGCCATTGCCAAAATGTTTGCCCCCGGGGAACTAATTTTCCACGAAGCTAATCCAAAACACTAGATAGCACTCGAATACGCCTCCAGAGATAAATTTCAGTAGAAATTTTAATATAAGTCACTACGGAAATCGTTGTTGGTCACAAATTGAAAGGCGTCAATCGCTTAATAACAGCATAAAACTACAAATAAGTGCTGCAGTAAGAACAGGAACCCTAGTATAAAACAAACCCAGTAGCAAAACATGTACATAAACCAAAGTGACAAACATCAAAAACTAGACTACGTTACTTAACAATCCCCCAACTATATATACAATAAAAATTATAAACAGGCTTTAACAGTAGTAAAGTACAAGAAGGAAAAATACAAACGACGTAGAGAAGTTATGTTCCACTTCGGGCAGCAATAGCTGAGGAAATATTACACACAGGAGTAGCATTATGTAGCTAAAAAACTATTATATAACCGTTTTGTCGTATTGTTAAAAAACTTGTAACAACCACAAGGCTTGATCATCATCCCAGTGACCGCAAAATGAGCGGACATAAGCACGCTATTACACATCTGATTTAATGTGAAAACAAAACATATGTAGTTTCGTGCCAAAATCATAGGGTAACCGATAAAAACTATTCAAATTTTTCTTGACTGAACTAACAGAGTTCGTTCAATACGTATTGGATTAAGGAGACTGGAAAGAAGGAACTCCTTCTCCCACTTCATCCGGGTTCCCGGATATCTCCGCTGGTGACTCGCCCGGATTGTTCTTCAGAATGGTAAATTTCAGACGAGCCGGCCGATTTTCCAAATTTCTGATGCTGTATTCATTGCCTAAAAATTCAGAGAACAAAATAATGCACATATAATGCTGAATTATCAGCTGTTGACCGTCCGGTAATTTTAACACGTTCCTAAAAACTAAAATCGGAACTAATACGATTTCCGAGTAATAAATTTCACCGCAAGGTAGAAGTTTGGCATGTATCCATGTATTACATTATGTATTATGTACTACATTGTATTATGCATTATGTACTATGTATCACATTGCTCTGCAGAAATCAGGCAAAAGTGTCCTTGTACGAACGAGCTCTAACTATAACTGACAACTTACGAATTGGTTAATAAAGTTAACTAAATCGGACTACCTTCTGGCACAATAAAACCGAAATCTCTCTTCGCTTGAATTCGTTCCTTGTTAATACAGACCTCCAAACTTCCACTGATAACAGCAAACACCTAAAGAAGCACTTTTTCTACAGCATAATGTACAAAGAGCAGCAGAGTTCTACATGACAGCATCGTGACTGACCCAAAATCTATTCGTACAGGAAATAGCTCCTAACTTGTACAGATTCCGTTGACACAGCAACGTTGCCTGTCGCCGGTTCATTGTAACTTCTAACTATGTTTAACCCGCTCACAGATCAAAAAAGGTAAAGGTGGCCCCTGGAGAACATCTCCATTCCTGCTTCAGGGACAAGGGGCGCCAGAGCTCATCCCCGGATACACAGCCGAAGTGTCACCTCAACCTCAAATGATGACTGCATCCGTGGAAAGGGGGCAGCCCTTCAAGACGTTACGCCCAGTTACACACAATGAAAACATGTGTTACATTGACTCACACTACAACAGTACAACAGTTACAGAAAATGCTTAATCCGAACCCAGACTAACATTAAAATTAGCTAAATTTTACTCCAAAATGCCCGGACCTGCGAAATATAACACCTGTGGCAGTAACTAAAGTTACTACTGCTAAAAACCTGGAATTGCTTTCGTTAGACAAAAGCGTGCTAACGCTACGTACCTGTTTCACAATTACACTGAAAGTGCAAAAAAACTCAGCCGGTAATTAGGCTGGGCTTTTTTACTGAGGGGGGGCGCCCCCCCATATTTTGGGTTCCCCCCCCACTTTTTTGGGCTTCCCCCCCCACTCACTATAAGGTGCCCAGAAAATGCCAAATTTTAAGGATTTTTGGTCAAAATTTTCAAAACTTTTCCGGCTGCGCCGCAACTTTTTGGTCAAAAATCGTCTATTTTGGTACTCAAACTCAATTTTTGAGCACTTTTAAGCATAGTTATAGCAGTATATGTAGAAAACAGGCTATTTTACTGCATTTTTAGCGATTTTAGACCACTTTAGATCCCCCACTTTTGGGTTCCCCCCACTAGTGGGGGGCTCCCCCCCCCCAACTCTCCCCACCACCACTTTTTTCGCCTAGAAAAAGCCCAGTAGGGCATACCATATTTCGTCCATGAGGAGTGACAGGCGGCTTGAATGCCTTCGGGCGGAGGGTCAGTTCGCCCGTTGAGAAACCGGTATGATCGATTTCCAAACAGTAAACAACTTCATCGTTCTCAGCTGCCGGCTGATCCCGCAAATTTCTGGGATCACGATGAGCCGGATTAGACACCGCTTCTGTAATCAAAGGATATAGGGACTGATAAACACGATAAACAGCAATTTAAAAATCGCCGACTTACAAACAAACAAACAACGCCGACCGGTTGCTTCTCACAGCGTGTGGCAATCACAAATTGAAGGCAGAGTAAAACTTGTGACATGCCGCAGTAGTCACAGAGGCATCGTCACAGGCTGAAGGTTATTTCAGTATATACAATTGTTGTACAGGGTGAGCCAGAAACAAAAGCTAGCTCAACAAACTGAGACATGACACCAAAAAAGCAAAAGAGGAAATACTCCTTGCGAAAAGGGAGAACTTGTTGCTCCAGTTTGTGAGCAGGGTCGTCGACACGCCAAATAAAACAGAAGAACTGTGGTGACCTTTAAGCTTTGACAAAGTCAAGAGACAACAACCATAGAGTGCTAGTTAACAACACGGAGGAGTTAACTAAGATTCAATTAATACAAACCATCCTTTCCCTGCAGCTGAGCTTATTCCCGGCTTTTCTTAGTAAAGGAGGGGGTTTGCTTGCCTTTGCCCTGGTTTTCATAGCCCCCACCCAAGTTTTCGGAAAGACACCCATTTTTTTGGTGAGCAACCCAAATGTCATATATACTGTGTCAAACAAAGAAACAACGGTCGAAATTTCAAACATTCAAATAATTGTTTACTTATATCTTGATCTTGCCCCCTCCAATTGCCTCTTCTGTCCTGGAAGTGGCTTCCTTCGAAGCCCTCCCTCCACTATCATATCTTTTACACTTTTTAACAATGTTAAAAACAGGTGTAAAAAGTAATAATTACTTTTTACATGTAAATTAACAACTGGCTTATCCCTTGGCAATTTTTTATGGGGGGGGGGGCTTCATGGGGGGCTCACCCAAAATGGGGGGCATATTTTTAAAAAAATTTTCGAATTTTTGTGGGTTTTTTGTTTACAAACTGCTAAAAATCGTTAAAAATGACTAATTTTAGGTGTTTTTAAGCTAAAATAGCGAAAATTTAGTCAAAAATCCGACGAAGCCGGAAAAATTTTTGAAAATTTAGGGTAAAAATGGTAAAATTTGGGAATTTTTGGGGTTATGAGGAGGGGAGGTCGGGATTGATGGGGGGCTTTTCAGGGGGGGGCTCCTCGAATGGGGGGGGGAGGTCGCCGACGGGGGGCGGCCTTCCCCCCCCGCCCACTAGGGATAAGCCAGAACAACCCTAAACGGGAGTTTCAATACGATTTAAATGTAACTGCACGTTTATGGACAACTGTCAACTGTCAATATCCTTCGCTGTGGGTAGACAACCGGACGGTTTTACGACGAACTTTAACACAACTTACTCATTTTCACAATCTCTCCAGAGCCAGGGTGCAAGATGGACAAATAACCGCGGGACCTGTCATAATGAGCACTGCCAGACGCAGTCTCATTGTTTCCGTCCATGTTTGAGCTACAATGAAAAGCACTTCTATCTTCAGTGGCATTGCTACTGTCTTTCCTGTTGCCCGCTTTAGCGGCCGCTCGAGTCTTCCTTGTCTTGTCTAAAATAGAGCACAATAAATCAACTGAAAAAGATACTGTGGAAACAAAACTTCTCGCAATAAGAAGATGAAGTGAGAATCTTTAGTACAAACGTTTGGAGGAAAAGTCGATATTCAGCAAAGTTCTATCATGAGCAAGCACCGATACGCTGCCACAGCAAAACTAGGTAATGTACAACATAATTAAAGGCTGAAGATATGCTAAATCTTTACCACACAACGGAGAGCCTTTAGCCTTATAACTTTTTCGCTAAAGACTGCTGCACCGTTGTCACATTTGGAATACACTCGATAAATTTTTGCTAAAAATTTAACTCCGATAATTTTCAGAGAAATTTAATTTGCTGAATTCCAAACATACACTACCAACGACAGCATTTTGAACATGGAAAGTGTTATTTAAAATATTTTGGCGTCCACAGTCAGTGATCAGATTATTTGGAGGCTGAACAGTTTCATGCAAAAAAGCTCAGAAAATATGAGAATAATTTAACACTAGACAAAAATATTGAGGTCATACTTACGTTTATGCCGGTTAAGCTTAGGATGCAATTTTCGCCGTTTGGCCCATTCATTAATCGGAATAGCTTGAGCCATTCCCCATTTCCTGACACCTTTGTCTTTTACCTTTGGTTGTATAACTCCAGCCACCTCTAGATTACCTGAAACAAGGAAACAGAGAATACCCAGCTGTGAAAAAGGGACACTCTGGCAGTCAGACAGGTGTGCGATTGGGTGTTGCCGACCCCTTTTTAGGAAGATAACGGACTGGCAACAGACCAGAGTTGGAAGCGGGTCGTGGATACCCGCGGGTCGGGTCGGGTCAAGTCTTTCGACCCACATTGACCCACGGGTCAAACCGGGTTGAGGGTTTTCCTTGAAAAGTATTTCGGGCAATAGGATTATTTTTAAATTAGGATCAACAAATTTTCTTAATTTTGATGAATACAGGAGCAGAGACTCTTTGTTTGAAACGTTTGACGTTTGAAACTGAAGCTCTTTTGAAACATTTTGTGCCAAATTTGTGGGTGTGGGTAAAAACCAGCCCCAGCCCCAGCCCCAGCCTCGCACCAGCCTAAGAAAAACCAGCCCCTTCTCTCGCTGACCACTGTATACTTTAAACTAAGGACTTCACCACATAAATACGCATATGCGTGTAGACAGCATATAAGTGCATGCTCCGTCCGTATGCGTTAATTGTGCATTATATACAGTCATAAAATATACAGGTGTATTGGACATTATATTTATATGATTTTGTACAATCGGGGAGTTCAAGGGAATTTATTTCCATTCAAAGAAATTAAAGAGTTTTCAAGTTATATAATCTTTAAAAGTATACGTATATATCCGATCAAGCTTGAAAGAATTATGAAATTATTCTGATGTAAAAGAAAATGTATATAAAGTTTAGAAATGTCAAAATTTAAAATAGGATCCCTTTATTATAAACCATTTTACTGGTTCCAGTTAATTCAAATTTTGAATTCACAATTAATATGCCAAACTAATGCTAACTTAAATATTTAATAAGTTAATTTTTAATTTCAAGAATTTTAAGTTTTATATAGTTACAAATTGATCAGAAATATCTTGCTTCTGTCTCTTAAATTTCTGTGTTTATTCGTTTAATCTCCGATTATGTCCAGTTTTCAGTTAGGAGTGAGGAATAATAAAATTGAATTTGAAGATTCAATACATAACAGAATAAAATGACTGAGAGTTTTGAAGTTTAGCATTTTTAGCGAAGGTTCATAAAGCGTACAGACTAAAAAATTTAAGTGGCAGGAAATGAAAATGTATAAATATTTGTGTAAATATTAAAGTTTCCAAGGAAAATATTGAAATTTCAAAATTTTGATCTTGTTCATTCGAATGTTTTGAGTTTTGATCAAAAGTATATACTCTGTAGGTATTATTAACGATTATATATATAACTTCAAACTCTTTAATTTCAATACTTTAATTTCTTTGAATGGAAATAAATTCCCTTGAACTCCCCGATTGTACAAAATCATATAAATATAATGTCCAATACACCTATATATTTTATATGACTGTATATAATGCACAATTAACGCATACGGACGGAGCATGCACTTATATGCTGTCTACACGCATATGCGTATTTATGTGTTAAGTCCTTAGTTTAAAGTGTACAGTGGTCAGCGAGAGAAGGGGCTGGTTTTTCTTAGGCTGGTGCGAGGCTGGGGCTGGGGCTGGGGCTGGGGCTGGTTTTTACCCACACCCAAATTTGTCCCATTCTTCGACATTTCAAATTGGCCCGCCAAAACACAAGCGGGTCGCGGGTACGAGTCAAGTGGGCGCGGGTCAAGGGTAGGTGGGTCACGGGTACCCGCGGGTCAAGATTTTCGACCCGCTTCCAAACTCTGCACCAGACCACGACGGACACCAAATTTAAATGGAAAAATTTTTGTAGGACCTTACCAACTCATATTAAAAATTCGGACAGTACGGCTAATATTGCAACAGTACAACTCAACGATCAAGATCAAAATGCAAAATGAGTGGAAATGTACAGGGGGATCGCCACTATCAGGGTCGGATTCTGATACATGGAGGAGGTGGTACCGCCGGCTTAGCAATGATAAAAGCAATGAAAAATTTCGGCTAAAGGTTTTAAAGATGCAGTATTATTTCCTGCCCCCATTCATGACTTCAGGAAACATTATTCCACTAATCTCAGTCGTCAATTCTGAAAGTGTTCACTCCCATGAGAGATGATTTGGCAGAACTTATTTTGTTTGCACAAACCTTGACTGTCCCTCTGGTACCGGATTCGCTCTCCCAGCTGTCCCTCCAACTTGGGAACCCTGGTCCTTTTACTTCGACGGACACCGGGCGTTGTGGGCGTTCTGGGAATCACTATAAATAGCAATAAACATACATTTAGTAACACAATAGCAGAAACCACGAACGCGTATTCTAAAATGCCACTACGGTTTGGGAACAAATTCAAACCTAAGTTTGGTTCGATTGTGCCTGAGTTCAATCGGTAGAAAGTTGGCCTAGATCGCCGAAGGTTCTGGATTCGATCCGCACTTCAGACCCGAATTTTTCGGCTCGGTGGTACTGTAGTGACACATCTTAGTTTCGTTCCTTCGTTCATTGTTCAATCTCTACAAAACTAATTTTTTGTAAATGTTTATATGCATTATCACCTACCAATTTCCACAGGTCGCAGAATGCTGCGATACAAAACCCCATCCGGACTACTCGTGGCAGAGGAGCTAGTAGGAGTTTCAAGATTCGCATGCGTCGTTTCCGCAATGTGTACAATTTCTTCACTACTATAGCCAGAGCTATCGTCTATAAACAAAAGAAAAAAGTGAAGACAACCTGTCTGCTGTGCACACAGTTTACACATAAAATGCAAATTACATTCATTTGTGTTGCAGAGTCGTCTACTTTCGACCTTCGAAACAAAATCCTCCCCACTCCCAGGAACAATGTGTCAAAATGTTGACCAATATCGATGATCATATTTAATGAGAATAGGCAAATATCAAAACGTGGACACCCAGAAATCTAACCAACCTTATTCACGCGACCGGTTTCGAGACCGGTGTGGTCCCTTCGTCAGGCGAGTCCTGGCTATTACTCGCTGCAAACGTTCCTGGGGGCGATAGGATTCCTTATTCGAATGGGAGGGTAGGCGACAGGCTCGGGAGTCAGGGGGGCACGTAGGGAACTTCCGGGAGGGAGGGGGGCACGCTGAGCACTTCCTGGAGGAAGGGGGGCCTGGGAAGGATGGGGGGCGCTGCTGTGTTCGGTAGAATGGATGCTAACAATGTCAGACTCGGAAGGTGGGGACTTGTTGAAACGTAGGATATGTTCCCAATTTAAATTGAGAGGATAGTCCGTACAAAGCTGGCTAATCCACCGTTTTTCTTTCTTCTTTCTGATGGTCTCGTCCGTTGGCAACGGACGAGACCATCAGAAAGAAGAAAGAAAAACGGTGGATTAGCCAGCTTTGTACGGACTATCTCAATTTAAATTGGGAAGACATCCTATTTCAACAAGTCCACCTTCCGAGTCTATATTGTTAGCATCCATTCTACCGAACACAGCAGCGCCCCCAGCCTTTCCCAGCCCCTCTCCAGGAGGTGCTCAGCGCCCTCCCTCCGGCAGTTCCCTACGTGCCCCCCTTCCTCCAGGAAGTTTCCTACGTGCCCCTCTTCCTCCAGAAAGTGCCCAGAGTGCCCCCCTGACTCCCGAGCCTGTCGCCTACCCTCCCATTCGAATAAGGAATCCTATAGCCCCCCAGGAACGTTTGCAGCGAGTAATAGACAGGAGTCGCCTGACGAAGGGACCACACCGGTCTCGAAACCGGTCGCGTGAATAAGGTTGGTTAGATTTCTGGGTGTCCACGTTTTGATATTTGCCTATTCTCATTGATATCTGTGTATCCCCCGTGGATCCGTGGACTGGTGTCTGTTTTGACTCTTTATTGTTCTGATGATCATATTTAAGTTTAACTCAGTTTCAGCTGCAGTTTAAATTATCTGTACACAGAACTTAGCAACAATGAGGAAACATCAAGCAGAACTGTTATAACATTGCCACGATTCTTACAGAAGCTTCCACGAAGTCGTTTAAAATTGCGTCGTTTCCGGCGAGGCACCACGTTTTCAGCTTCACCATCCGCATTTGAAACATTTCCGTCGTAATCTTCCAAACCTAAAGACCAGAAAGCAATAAATAACATTCTTTCGCCACCACGTAAAAGTTGAAGTGTAAACCGATTGTCCTTTCCAACAAACATGGAGAATCCTACGTTCACAGACAAAAATATTAACATTCAAAACTCAAATTTCAAACTTCGACCCCAAATTCTGAGCGGGACCTAATCCACTTTCTACTGTTCCGTTCTTACATGGACCGCTGGCTATCCACCCCCTAAATAGGAGGGTCTGTTTTGGAGAAAAATTGGGACCACCTACCCACCACAATTCCAACCCGACCCCAGATGATCCAAATATGCCTGATTTTCCCTACTTGACATCCGACTACATTATGCTAAAGTTAAAGAAATTTGCGAAAAATTCAGCGAAGTTTGCGAACACCTGAGCTTGCTAATTTGAGAGGCTTTCTCCACCTACATCCACTAACAACTCACACAAAAGAAATAGGTTAGACTGACTTAAGATTGGCGGCTGCCTTCGCGAAGTTCGAAAACCTTTTGCGAAGTTAGCTAAGATTTTAACAAAATGTCTTCAAAGTTAGCTAAAATCTTCGAAAACTACAATAAAATCTTGGCGAATTAAGCGAAATTATGTAAACAACGCTTAACTTTATCTTCGCAAAGGCAGAATCTTGAGTCTAAATTAGAGTTTAAAATTTTCTATTTTTAGTGGATATGGATCTTAAATCAGCTAGCTAAAGATTTCGCAAAGTCCGCTAGTTTTCGCAAAGTTTGAGAAATCTCCGAACTTCGCAAAAGTTAACTTTGTTTTGACATATACTGTAACCATTTTCGACATAGCACAGACTTGACCACTCTCAGCCTCGACCGAGTACCGGTTTCGGAAAAAGATAAGTCAGTAAAGTTCAAATTGTGGAAACAGTATGAAACCTATTTTGATTCAAACGCGAGGCAAATCGAAACCTAATTCAAAGTCCCTAGACAGTTTCCTGGCTTATTTGTCGGTCAAATTTTATGGGAGGGACTTTATCGAAGCAGGAGGGCTCTACCGAAAATGGGGGCATATTTTTGAACAATTTATTCGCAAATTCTTTCTTGTGTAAAAACTGACAAAAGTCACTTTAAAATGACTAATTTTAGATGTTCTTCAACTTAAATAAACAAAACTAAACTTAAAGGGGGGGGGGTCCAAATTTTGGTCATTTTTTCTACTTTCTCCGATCTCGCTGATTTTTACATATTTTATGATCCAAACGGTATATTTTAATGAGTTTTTAAAATTAAAGTTGTAAGTCGTACGGTTGTTGCGTAATTTCACCTCAAAGTTGAGGTCTCATATGTTAAACATAGGAAACTTAAAAAGTTTCACTTGTTTAGAGTAGTGTCAAAAAATCTCGAAACTGGGCATTGCTAACCAGCCGTGTCTGGTATCATTAGAAAGGCCTGGAAGAGGTCTGTGATTTGTTGGAAATAGAATTTTGATTTAGGCTTCTAATATTTTTAATTAATTTTTGAACATTTAAAATTTGAAGCCATTTTAAAAGCGGGTCAAATTTTAAATATTCAAAAATTGATTAAAAAATTTAAAGACCTATTAAATCAAAATTCTAATTCCAACAAATCACAGTCCTTATCCAGGCCTTTCTAATGATACCAGACAAGGCTGGTTAGCAATGCCCGGTTTCGAGATTTTTTGACACTACTCCAAAAAGTGAAACTTTTTTAGTTTCCTCTGTTTAACACATGAGGCCTCAACTTTGAAGTGAAATTACGCAACAACCGTACGACTTACAACTTTACTTTTAAAAACTCATTAAAATATACCGTTTGGACCATAAAATATGTAAAAATCAGCGAGATCGGAGAAACTCGAAAAAATGACCAAAATTTGGACCCCCCCCCCCTTAACTTAAACTCCGTAAATAGTTGAGCCGGAAGTCGGAAAATGTTACATAAGTCAGGACAAAAATTGTATAATTTAGCTAATTTCTCAAGTTATGCAGGAGGTCGCCAATTGAGGGGTGAAAGGGCAGTAAAAATAAGACAGGTTCTGTTATCGCACAAAAATAAACAACAATAAAAATACAACAATTGCATGCATGAATAATCATAGCTACCTGCATCCTCATAATCAATGCTGCTCTCGTCAGAGGGCAACGTTTGCGATCGAGTCTGCATCGGCGGCGCAATGAACGATTCCTCGGCAAAGGTCACCGAATGGCGACCGCTGCTCCGGGCTGACGAGCTAGCGGGCGCAGTGCCGCCTGTACTGGAGGACGGCAGCTTCAGAATTGACATCTCAGGACTGGCGCCTGCAGAGCCGGCATTTCTGGCACTCTTTCTGGTGCTGGAGGGTTCTGAGGAAGAGGTCCCGGTCTGAACACTGCGACTCTGACAACAGTAGCAGCCGTAGGAGGCCCGACACTGGCTGGCCCGGGAACGGGTTCGCCGGCGACGAGCTGTGGACGAGCGCACCTCAGAGCCGGCCTCACTGCCGTCATTCTGAATACTCTTGTCCATGACCACGGTCATGGTACGGCGGGCCATGGAAATGCGAGGGGCACGCCCGCTCCGGAGCAGGGCCGCCGGATTATTGGGCAGAGTGCGGGCCAGCACAGAGTTCAGCGCAAAACTGTTCTCCCAGTTACAGTCGTCATCGGGGCCTACAGCCTGAGACATGGTAATGGCAGTCGGTTCAGCCAGTACAGTGACACGTCGGGACTTTCTGGATCTTTCACCGGTAGCAGTGGTGGTGGTGGGTGTGTTCATCGCTGAGGTATCAATCTCCATAGGAGCACTCTCATTATTCACCAGATCATCTAGGTCTCTACTTCTGCTGCTGTCAGATTTCTCGTTTGCCGGTTCCTCGGTCTCCTGAGCAGGATCGGCCGCCACCGACGCGGGAATGTTGCTTTTCTCGGCCAGTTTGGATCGATTCCGAGACACTGACCTATTGGGCTCCCCAGATATTTTCTCAAACACAGACTGATCTCTGCTTCGCGAACGAGTACTGATCTCCAGCCGACTTCGCTGCAAACTGCCATCCTGATTCCTGGTTCGATTTCCTCGCGTAGAACTGCTGGCTTTGGTCGTTTTGGACAGATCCTTGGTTCCAGCAGTAGTCGTTTCCAGAACCGATTTGTCCTTGCTTCTGGTAAGATTTCTTCGCGAAGAATTGCTAGAATCAACTGGTTCTGATAGATTCTTCGTTCCAGTAGATGTCGTTTGCAGAATCGATTTATCCTTATTTCTGGTTAGATTTCGTCGCGAAGAATTGCCAGAGTCAACTGTTTTAGACAGATCCCTGATTCCAGCCGTTGTCGTTTCAGCCGTTTTTGATGCATCCTTCGTTCCAGTAGTTGTCGTTTGTAGAACAGAGTTGTCCTTACTTTTGCTTCGATTTCTTCTCGTGGAACTGTTGGAATCTGCCGTCTTCGAAATGTCCCTTGTTCCCCCAGTTGTGGTTTCCAGTATCGATTTGCCCGATCTAGAGGGCACCTGCCAAACTGACGTGTTTCTTCCAGAAACCTGGGATGAACTGTTCTGATCGGCTGCAGCTTCAACCGGCGGTCCTCCAGTTTTAGACTTTTCCGCATCGGCAAGAACACTTTTCTGTCGTGAACTGGCATTGGCCTTTCCACGAGATCGCAACGATGATTTATTCCCAACTTTCGATGAGCCAGACTTGTTCTCTGGCTGAATCAGAACAGTCCTGGACATCGGCTCGTCGTTTTCATCATTATCCGGCCCACGGACACTAGGCTGGCTCCCTGGTTGATTATCGCCACCATCAGGCGGATGTTTTTCAGTACTGACAGGCTCCGGAGACCGGACCGTTTCCCCGTCCAGCTCTACGGACTCTTCCATAATTCGACGTCGACTTTCTCCAGCGGCTCTGGCCGCGCGAGTCAGTCGGGCCAACGATTTCCGCTTGGCCACCACAGCACTGCCTCTGCGCTGTCTTCGCGTTCTACGCGGTTTGGTTCGCCGGATCCCAGCCGGCAGACCCGATGCATAGAACTCGATCATTTCTTCGGCTAGGGTGGCCCACTGGGAACTGCCTTCGGCTGCCGAAGTGCCCTCAACCATTGACACAATGTTGGTCGGCGCTGGTTCCGGCAGTTGCTGCAATGGTTCCATCGGGACTACGGCGTCCAGGAGTCGCCGTTTACCAGCCTGTGAGCTGCTACTGGTCGAATTATTTTTCATCAGAAACGTATCCGAGACCTGATTCTGTTTAAAACGTCGGAAGCTGTCCGGTGACGGGATGAAGTGTCGGGAGGCTCGACCCGGCGCAATCACGGACAGCGGTCTAGACTGATCCAGCATCAGCAACGGAGGCGGATGGGCATGGCCGGCCAGAGGAGTGGAAATTTTCGCATCAAACGCAGCACCTCCAGCACGCGAAGAGTCAGAGGAAATAACGGAAGTATTGGCCGACGCCGGTCCCTCTCTTCGACTGAGAACTCGACGAGTAGGTCCGGGTTGTGGAGCAGCCAGCTGATTGCCTGACAGACTGGCAGTAGGGGATCGATCACTCTGCTTATCGTCTGCTGTGACACGACGTGCCCCAATCGCTTGCGGCTCAAGTGGCTTTTTGAAGCTGGTGGATGATTCAACAGTCTCGACATTTGGTTCCGGCACAGCTTCCGACTGTATTTCTGCAGCCGGAACGGCCACCTTCCCACTACTCCTGTCCAGAGGACTTTTCGATGATTTCGATTTCTCGGCAACCGGCTCGACAATAGACTCAGGCTGTCCCTCTTGTGATGGCAGTTTCGGATCTTTGTCGGGCACAGCTTCGGCGACGTTGAAAGTTGAATTCTGAACCCGTCTCGTCTTGGATCTTGACGGTCGAGGCGGAGGTATGGGTTTCTCCACAGGTGGCGGTGCAGGAGCTTCTTTTTCTTCTTCTACAACACGTGCTTCCCCTTCTTCTTCTTCTGCATTAACCTCTGCCGGCTGGTGAAAACTCAAGGACCGCCGTGGGCTGGGGGAAAGTCGCTGACCGGTAACACCAGCAGCTGGCGGCCCCGGATGCAGCGTTATCGTTCGGTTGCCGGCCGACTTCCGACTGGCACCCGGCGTTCCCAGTTGGCTGGTGTCCCGGCTGTGACGTAGAGGAGCAAGTGCGCCCAAGGACAAATCAGCTTCAGTGGGCTGCTCCAGCTCAAGGTTAGGCTCAACAAAGGTTCTGCCAAGAACTGGCCCAGGTCTAGATCTTCGACTTAGGGTATCGGTCAATTCTTCTGTCGGGGATTGATTCAGGCGCAAAGTTTGAGTGGCATCCCGGCCACGTTCTACGGATCGATCGGCGGCTGTGGAAACAGGACGCGATAGGCCGCCGGGACTGGCCTGGGCAGGAAACTCATACTCATCTGGTAGTGTCTAAAACACAAATGAAATTGGTTAAACACCCTATTCGATAGCAAAGCTGTAAACAATCCATCAATTTACGCTATACAGGCTAACAAAGAGTGAACTGACTATGATGCAAAATTTCCACTGTAAATAATTTATAAGATGTAAAATGTCTAATGGTTGTATGAAAGAGTTCCACCTAGTGTAGCAAGCATCCTGTACAGCCTTCACAGACTGACGTTGTCGGGCCAGAACTCGACATAGCATGCACTCAAACCTTGCTTCGCCCTGATCGCTGTGAACAAGCTACTGTGCCAGAGCTATTCGAAACACAAAAGAACCCCTAATCCTATTTAAATTTATTAAGAACAGCGTCCCCCCCCCTCCGCTTGCTGAAAAACTGCAAAATTTGATCTGTTACTGCTGAAGAAGGAAGCAAAGTGTATTGCCAGAATGTTTTGAATAGAATCTACAGTACATCATGCATTCGTGGCAAACTCAAAATCAAAATACCAAAAGGAACGTTTATTAATACCTTGTTAAGCCGCAGCGCGGCTACCAACTTAGCAGTTCGCATTGGATATTTACGGCCTGGTGGGTTCTCTATCTCGGCATCAGCACCTTAAATAAAAAAGAACAGGTACTCAATTATGTGTAGCATATAATGTCCACAAAAAATAGTAGACCGCGGTCCATTTCCCTATTTTTAGTTATTCATGTCACGAGATCTGACACCTGACAGTGGTAGATGCCTGGGCACCTTTACAACGTAAAGTCAGATACGCTGAAGTCTTTACGATTTAACCATAATCTGCTCTAGACCTTTAATGCCAGTTGAAATAATACATGAATACACGAAAACAATACTGACAAGTACAAAAAGTGACTAAAATTAATGGCGAGTATGTTGCTGAATAAAATTAATTGCAAATAATGTACGTAATAACGAAAACTCGTCTACAAAAATTTAAACAAATCATACCATCATTAATTCCGAACTGGCCAGCAATAGAACGCGGTCGTTTCCGCCTAAAACGAACAATCAACAAAGTAAGCATACGTACATAGAAGGGTTGAAAATGTTGTTGAAAAATATTGAAACGACAAGTTGTACAGTGGTCATCTATTATCGACTTCACCGCAGACCATATTTTGAAGACTACTATGTAACATTTGAATGTAATAACGTATATATTATCTGTAACGTAACTTCACAGCGCAAAATAATAAAACAAACCGTGAAACATAATCAGAAACAATTTCACGTCCATCCTTTTCTACAATTCTTGTTGAAACCAGCTGAAACCAACAACAAAATAAAACAGACCATATTTACGCCAACAAACTGCAACACTGAAAAAAACTGAAACATCACATCAATAGCTGCTATTATAACTGTGCATAAATATGCAGGCAAGTAAACCTGGCATTTTTAGTGGTTAGTCTTCCCACTTTCTCCCACGCTCACTCTTCGGCAAGCCCTCACCCACTATGTGGGGTCGCCTAAAGTGTTCAAAAATTAATTTTTGAGGTCAAATTTTCAAAAATTTTCTTAATTTTTAGCTGATGGACTTATAAGTTTATTTTAAGCCTAAAAACAGCTATTTTTTTCGTTTTGCCTTAAATTGCCAATTTTCACTAAAAATTTAGGTGCATTTATACCTTGGGCTCGCCCATCACTTTTCGGAAGCCCCTCGCTGACCCCTCCCGAAGAGTGGGGGGGGGGTGCCACCCCTTTCTAAACCATAAAAATGCCAGTAAACGGGGGGGGAAGGGATGCACGCCCCCCCTCAAAAATGACACCTGCCGAATAATACTCTTTGCTTACCCTGTCCGTTTGGTCCCGAAAGGGAACACTATCATCGTCTGGTAGTTCCGGCAATTGCGGACAATCATTTGGCTCCACTTGAGTCTCCCTGCCACCTATGTCATCGTCCTCATTACGCTGACCAGACGCGCCAACAGAAGGTGAATTCGACATCACACGAGTTTTGCCAACATTGGAACAGTTCCCAGGGTAATCATTGGGGGACGAGGGACCCACAGGTTCACTGCCAACTTCAGGCAAATTACTCTCAGGAGGGGGTGCTGACGGGTGGCCGATTCCAGATTCTAACATTTCCATCGACTCCCGCTCCAGAGCACTGTCGCGAACCAGCCGAACATCCGTCGTGGATCGACTCTGCCCAGCCGCCTGTGACGGCTGAAGTAGTGACGAGGAAGAATCGAATGGATCTGAGGCCGCGTCAGCGTCAGCGCCTGGCTGGCGATCACTGGAGCTGCTATCGGCAAGACCTTCCTTCTCACCGGAGTCAACCCCATAGCTGACACTGAAGCTCTGAAAAACAGTTAACACTGAATTAATCTTCCCCTACGTAATGTAACAAAATTATATTATGGGATATTGGTAAACAATAAATGAATAGCTGGGTTGGCTAAAGCCCAGGATAAACCGATGTGGTTAGTGTTTTGCTGAAGCGAATCTGAAGGCGAAACCACTAATCATAGTATTAGAAGCTGATACTGATAGGACCAACTCGGTACACAATATGGGTATTTAAAATTTACTCATGTATATACTCACGTTGTAACATGCCTCATTTCAACAAATCGCTAAACTATTTGCAATCTTTAGAAACGAGCAGAAGCCTTGCCAAATCCTACAAATTACCAAACAGGCATGCCTACTTTTAAAGTAAAGCTTCCAATTGCCAAATTCTAGGAATGAGCTATCAGATCTGATCACCGCCACAATGGTCGACTTACATAAACATAGGTCTCACCTTTTTGGCTAATTTATTTTTCATTAGCTTCTCCTGCAACGCAACTACAGACTGGGCATGTTCAGCTTGTTGTCGTCTTGCCCTTTCATACATATAGTTCCCTGCAAACAAAAGGCGTCCCTCTATAGTGTCTGAATAAACTAAAAGTTTATATTTCAGTAAGAAAAAAGTTGCAAATTATCTTAAACATTACCTCATAAGCATTTTTCACGAGGCTGACACCTATGCTGAAACTATTGCATTTCTAGGCAGGGCATGGGAAGGAGCCCACCTCAGCACTACGCAGCACTTCAGGTGGGCTCCTTTGTTGCTTTCTGAGGACGCACCAATGTACATATTATAACAGCCCGGGTCCAAGATGTGGTGCATTGAGGAGGTTATGTCACCTTGGGCTATTGGGCAGACCAGGGTTTGCGTGTTGCCCAGTTTCGGAAAAACAGAAATAAAATAGCGTAAGATTATTCTAGTGCTTCAATCGACAATTTCGATAACTTTCTGTGATTTTTTTATATTTCTGCCAAACTTGTAGCTTTGTCTTAATCATCGCCGTTGTGTTTTGTTCGTGCACGTGCTAAGTTATCCAAACTATTCGCAAACTGGTCCACTTTCGAATTAACAACGCCGTATGAAAATGAAAGCTTAAACTCGTTGAAGACCGCCTACTTCTGACATTAAAGGAGCAGTTTAAGCCGATTTTATCTATCGTAAGATCGGAAAGCAAAAAATAAAAATCGGTATTTTCAACATCTAAATGCTTTTTACGGAAAACCCAAACCTGCAAAACTGGTGCGAAATCGGTAAAAAATGATAAACTATTTTTGGAAAATTTGAACCTAAAACTAAAGTCCGCCTAGTTTGGACGCCCACTAACTGGGTTCATTTTAGGCGAAAAAAGTGGGAGTGGGAGCCCCCAATGTCCCCTAAAAATGCTAAAAATACTGTAAAAAATAGCACATTAACTGCGTATATTGCTAGAAATACGCTAAAATGTGCTCAAAAACCAAGTTTTAGTGCCAAAATAAACTATTTTAGACAGAAAATTCCGGCGCAGCCAGAAAGTTTTGCAGATTTAGACCTACTTAAAATTTGGGGCACCTGGGCACCTTAAGGCGAGTGGGGGGCCTCCCCATCACTAAAATAAACCCAGTTAAAGATAAAAACTGTAGTGGGCGTGAATAGAAACGAACGGGGGACGGAAGCATGGCGTCCAATACCCGTTGCGTTCCATATAAACTGGCAGTCTAGCCTTACAGAATTTACAATAGAATTTATAGAACAATACCATAGTATTACAGAAAAGATTTGCTTCCGATTATTCTGGGTATTTTCCTCTATAAACACACAGCTTAAGATTGAAAACTAAAAACCAAATCACTTACAATCACTTTCTGAGACAGACATATCAATATTGGAGCGATCAATCTTAGGAGCCTCCATTCTAAAACGCAAAATACAACAAAAGCTGACTTGACTCAAAGGAACATCCCCCTAAAACCTAATTGTTAAGTAACAGGGCAGCAGTATTGTTTAGCAACGTTGTTATTGATGGGATATTTAGTCAAAAGGTTATGATTACGAAGATTACATTTTAAGTTCAACCACTGAAAACTTCTCACACTAAAGAAACTAAAATCACAAGCAATAAAAAAAGTTCGCAAAATTTCACAAAATATTTAAAACGTTTTCGAGCCAATACAAAAAACTTTACTTATAATTTTTTATTCAGTCTAGTATAGCTTTAGCTGTACGTATACATAACTTAAATTCATACTACAAATGGTCAATGCGGGTTTTAGTACTACGAAATGAAACTTATTTGGCCACCAGCTTGCTCTTAAAAATTTTATGATTCAGGCAGGGTGCAACAAAATTAGTCGAATTTATGACCAGTTCACAAGCTCGTAGCTATACGGACGAAAATGTGGTTCAACAAACTGCCTCATGTCGGGAGAAGTTGAAAATGATTAAACTTCTGTTGGGTGTAAGTTGTCACGTGCCTCTGAAGTTGCAATTTTAACTCATCTTCTATAGTAAAAGTGTTTCCGTTTTCGTAAAAATAGCAAATTTATAGATGTAAATTTTCCGAAAAATTTCGGTGGTTTATTCTTGACATGAAATTTAAACCTCAAAAATTTAAACTCAAGGTATATAAAGTATATATATATATATATATATATATATATATATATATATTAGAGATGCACCGGGGCCGCCACTACCGGGGCCGGGGCCGGGACCTCATCGTGGCCCCGGCCGGGGCCGGGGCCACCTTGGGCCCGGTACCGGGGCCGGGGCCTGGAAATCGGGGGTCCAAATTTAAAATTTTCAAAAATTTTCTGGAAAATTTAAATTTTGCAATAATTTTTTATATACAAACGTTACTATCGTAGTTTTCATTCATACGTCGGGAAAACAAACGATTTGAAACACTTTTTGACTTTCGAAAATTCCAAATTTTGGTCAAAAAATGTCAAAAATTTACAAAATTTTGCTAATTTTTGGCCCCGGTCCGTACCGGGGGCTGACCACCGGGGCCGGTGCCGGGGCCGGGGGGCCTGGCCCCGGTGCATCCCTAATATATATATATATATATATATATATATATATATATATATATATATATATATATATATATATATATATATATATATATATATATATATATATATATATATATAGTAGTGATGTGCGCCGGAGCTCCGATTTTCGGTGCTCCGGAGCGGGCTTCTGCTCCGGAGCAGCCTTGTGCAAGCTTTGAAGGTGCTAAGCAAAATTTAAAAGTATGATCTTTCTCTGAACTCCACGATTTCTCCATACAGCACGTAAGACTGTATTGAATTTTACATATAGTTGTCGTACTCCTTAAAAATGTTTCAATTTTCCCAAGGCTGCGTTCTTATATATATGTACTCCACAAGACGATTCTTTTCTCTGGAGACAATTTAAACTTGTCTATGTTCTAAATATATGAAAGAAAAATTAAATACAACTCTAATGTTTAAGAATTCATTCCTTAAAACGGTTTTAAATTTCGTACTTGGTATTTCCGTTAAATCTATTCCATGTAAACTTTGAAAAACTGCAGCTGTTTTCTTTGCTTTTTTCTTTTCTATTTTTCAGATAAAAATTCTGTTAACTGAAATATTATATTTTTCAGTTAGGTATTATACATCCTCATGATAAGTTAAATACGTAGAGGGTATATAAATGAAATCTGGTCCACACCCGTCAGATTTGCAATATTTTATGCATGAATTTGAAAAGTTTGGTATACATTTGATGAAATTCCTACAAGAAATATTGAGTATTTCATGTGGAATATAATATCTAAATTTGCGATATCTTGGAAAAAGTGAAAGATTAAAGTAAACTGCAGTGTAAACTAACATGGGCTTTTACGTATGTAAACACAGCAGTATGCACAATCAGTTATGTAACCCAAAAATTCTGTGAAATATTGTTAAAAGCTGAACTTATTTCAAATCAAAAATACAGCGAACAAGTATATAATTCGTATGTAGCAAAGAAACCAGCATCTGAAAATAAACAGTTAAACGATAAAACTTTTATTGTATTTTCATTTTATCATAAAAGTATACAGTACAGCCAGTAGGCATGCTTTTTATTGACTAAACAACATATTTTTAGCTTAAACCGAAATTTGAAACTTGCTTGAACCATAAATCCTTGAAGACTAGATGTGACTGCGAAGACCCCTTCTGCCAGCCATTCACTATTACGGAACTGAAGGCAGCTTTGGCTGAACTGAAGCTGAAGAAAGCAGAAGGCCTAGACGGAATCTCAAATGAAATGTTGCGACATCTGGGACCGCGTGGCCAGAATTGCCTACTCGAGATATTCAACCTGTCATGGTCCAGTGGAGAAACACCCAGTGCCTGGAGGAGGGCGAAAATAATTCCGATATTGAAAAAAGGAAAACCAGCAGACGATGTGGCCTCCTATCGCCCCGTAAGCCTAACCAGCTGCATTGCCAAGCTATTCGAGAAGATGGTGAAGGCTCGGCTGATGCACTGGTTGGAAGAAAAGAAGACGCTGGACGACAGTCAGTCCGGATTCCGCCCTCTGCGCTCAACTGAAGACCAGATAATCCGCTTGATCCAGTCTATCACAGATGGTTTTGCTGCCAAACGTCCGCCTAAGCGGACTCTGCTCGTATTAATCGACTTTAAAAGAGCATTTGACACCGTCTGGAAGGCGGGTTTGGTTCGGAAGATGATTGATATTGGTCTACCAAGATGCTTCATCAGATGGACCAAGAATCTGCTATCAGATAGGCTGGGAAAGGTGGAATTCAACGGATGCACTGGCCCATACAGGAAATTCCATCATGGTGTCCCTCAGGGAAGCTGCCTATCGCCAACTCTGTTCCTCCTTTTTATCAACGACATTCTGGCCAACCTGCCTCGAGGTGTGCAGGCATCTCTGTTCGCCGACGACCTGGCTCTATGGGTCCAGGATTCAAACCTAGCCTCAGCGGAACGTCTGATGCAGGACGCCTTGAATTCCATTCATCAATGGTCTGTGCAATGGAAGCTCACCATAAATGCCTCCAAGTGCGAAGCTTCCTTCTTCACCACCTGGAATAAAGAAGCCAGCTACAGGCCCAATCTATCGATCGGAGCTGAAAACATCCCTTTCCAAGCCAACCCTGTCTTCCTCGGGGTAACCTTTGATAGACTCCTCAACTTTGGTCCCCACGTTGCCAAGCTGAAGGCAAAGGCTTGGCCAAGGCTGAAGGTGCTCTCTGCTGTTGCCTCGACTGACTGGGGATGTGCAAAAGAAGATCTCAGACTGCTGTACCTGACCTTCATCAGGTCAGCAATAGAATATTGTGGAGGAGGATGGATGTTTTGTGCCGCTGATACACATATCAACACTCTGGAGGTCATCCAAAATATGGCCGCCCGCACCGTCACCGGATGCCTGCGAGCGGCTCCAGTGGAACTGTTGCTACTAGAGGCAAATCTGATCCCCTGGTCCCTCAGGCGGCAGCAGTTAACTGCTGTGGCATATGAGAAGTCGATGCGGCTTCCACAGTCAAACCCAAGGCGAACCCTGTGTGACCGACCTGCTGCCAACCAACGATCTCTGAAGAGCCAGCCGTCCTGGCGAGACGAGGGCCGCACAATCTCCAGGCAGTGCGGACTCGAAGATTGCGCTAGAGACCCACTGCTGCCTTCCACCATCATCAGGCCATCCGACAAGTCGCCGACGGAACATGCTTACCCAGAGCTACTTGTGCCTATTCGGAAAACCGACCCAGTCCCAGTGAAGCTGGCTGCCACCACTGCTACACTGGCAGCCCATCCGATACCGTCCCTCATTATCTGGACGGATGGAGCCGCTGCCGGGGGTGTGGAAAACGGTGGTAGTGGAATCTACGTCACCACCGGTGAAGGGGACGAAGTAGCAAAGCTGAGCCATCCTGCCGGCAAATTCTGTTCTAGCTTTAGAGCGGAACTTACTGCTATCGGTAAGGCTCTGGACTGGGTCCGGGAAAACACTGGAACTATACCAGCAGCATCCACCATCATTATCTGCACAGATTCGCAGTCTGCTGTAAGGTTGCTCAAGAGTGGTCTCCGGGCAAATTTCAGCCAGCTGCTGCGGGACGTGCACGAGAACCTGAAGGCCCTATCCTCACTCCACCTTATCTTCCAATGGGTGCCGGGTCATTCTGAAGTCCCGGGAAATGAAATCGCTGACACCCTTGCCGGGAAAGGGTGCTCCCTTCCACAGGAGCAGCCCCCAATTGACTTTCAAACTGCAAAATCGGTGATCAGAAGACATTTTGACTGTAAATGGAGGAAAAGCTTAGCCCATCCTCGGGGTAAGCAGATCTATGGAGACCTTGGCCCTGTTCCTGCCTCGAACGAGGCAGGTCTGACCCGGAAGGACAGATCCCTGCTTAGTCAGCTGCGTACGGGAAAATGCCTGCTCCTTCAAACTGTCAAACACGCCTTCGATCCGACAGCCTACCCTAGCCCAGCGTGCCCCCATTGCCAGTCGGGGGAGGATGAGGATCTGGAGCACCTTATCCTACGGTGCCCCAGACATACCAGACCACGGTCCCTCCATCTGGGTCCAAACCCGAACCTTTCCTGCTTACGGGAATCCCCGGTAGCCGTCTTATGCTTCCTCCGTGACAGTGGGCTCCTGGCCCGCCGTATATAGGCCCTGCCTGATCCGACCTCCGAAGATGATGATGATGATGAAACCGAAATTTTTGCAGTTTTGCCTTCACTAACAGTCGGAGCTCCGGAGCTCCGGTGCTCCGACAGCCCGCTCCGGCCGGAGCTCCGGAGCGGGCAAATATCTCAGCGCACATCACTAATACGTATATATAATGCACGTAACTACAGCAATTTTGTGAGCAAACGGCTACGACGTTTCACTTTTAACGTCCCACAGTACAGAAACACGCTAACCTCCTTCTGAAGACCTCAGCAGCATTACGCATCTTATTCTTGTCAATATTACCATCCTTGTCAGTCTACAAATGCATAAACAATATATAGATAATATATATTATATATATACGTACAAAGTGCATCAGAAGGTAGGCATGCAAATACAATACAATATACGATGGGCACCATTTAAAAGCACTTCACATGCTGAACAACTGTTATAACTCCGGATACTGAACACATTCCATGAAATTCACGAAAACCTGATTTTCCGGATTTGGCATAAACAGATGTGTTATGGCTCATCCTGAAGCTCTTCACAAGGACTGGTTATGGTTATGCTTTGACTTTGGTTTTTGACTCGCAGCGCAACGTGCATAAAAAATTCCACAATGTTGACAAAATATCAGGAAATTGTTGATTGCCAACATTGGTCTAAATTTCACGTTTCACAGAGTTGAGCTCTGCGCCGGTCCCGGAGGAAGGATTACGTACTGTCGTACTCTTTCAAAAAAACTAATTGGCCCTCGTTGACCACCGTTTACAGTGTCTACGCAATCATAAGAACAGTTTGTTAGTTTGTTAGAAATGTTGACCTAGAATGTTTTCTGCGGGGGCAAGGGCAGGGGCGCACATACGGGGGGGCGGGGGGGGGGGGGGGGGGGGCGCCCCCCCCGAAACCAGATGTAAATGAAAATTTTTATTGTCCGCGCGTAGCGCGGACGGGAAATTTCAAAAATTTTCGCGCCTTCGGCCTTCGCGTTTCGCTGAATTTACGTTTATTTTTGCATTTTAAACGTTGTTGTCCAAAAATTTTCAACTCTGGGAAGCGATGCCCCCAGACCCCCCCCAATTTTTCTGAGGTCCGCCCCCTCTGAAAAAAGTTCCTATGTGCGCCACTGGGCAAGGGGTAGTGATCACTGTCTGATCCTATATTTGTGTTAGTATGTGCGTATATATACGTGCTTCTGTGCGATTACTTTGATATTCGAATTTATACTAATGTTTGATGTTTGTTAATGACTGCTTTCTGATTTTGAAGAAGTAGACTTTTCTTCTTCGTCTACAATGCAGCTACACTTTTACAGGAATAATCATTTTAAATATACAAATATATATGTTACGTACAAAACCCGAAATCATACAAAACTAGTTTTGTATGGGTCATTTTGTACAAAACTAGTTTTGTATGGCCTTCCTCGTACAATTCTAGTTTTGTATGGTATCTCCCGTACAATTCTAGTTTTGTATGGCCTCCCTCGTACAATTCTAGTTTTGTATGGCAGTGACTGTACAATTCTAGTTTTGGACGTACAAAACTGTTTCAGTAAGATTTAGCAACCATTATTTATTCATTATATACTAGTACTACTATTCAAGTTCGTACATAATTTCATAATTTGGGAATGCAGTCGGGTAACGTGGAAGCTTACTTCTACCTGCGCTTATCATCTCCTTAGAAGCTCCAATTCCTACCTACGCCTAATTCATTCTGTCAAACTCACATTACTACTTACGCCTGAATAATGTTTACGCCAAACTCAGAGTCGTACTTACGCCTAAAATCTACAGTATCCATTTTCTGTCTTTGTTCCTAAAGCTGTTTCAATTTTTCTTAGGCTGGGTGTGAGATCTTGTGAGATCTAAATACCAAATTTGCGACTCAACTTCATTTATTAGAAAAAATTTCCAAAAGATTCCAGCAAATCCGAAAAATTTTTAAATTTTAAAAAGGTAGTATTTTTTAGGATTAAGCAAGCAATTCGAATGGGAACTTTTTTCATTACTTTTACTTTCATTACTTCGTTTTTTTCATTTTTCATTTTCATTACAGATTATTACTTATATACATTGTGACATTTTTGCAACATTGGTAAAGTAAGTTTATTATTTTATTGGTCTCGAATCGAAAGCTAAAATTTTTCTGAAAAAGCAGAAATCTGTACCAATGCAACCATTCCAAATTCTTTCTAAATATATATCTAAAGTTCTGATGAGGTTTAGCTTTAGTTAGAATTTGGCAACTGAAATATTAATTTTGTATCAACTGAATAGCCATCCATTAGGAATTAAATCTTAAAACTTTAGTGCTTGAAATTATGTACGAACTTGAATAGTAATGAATAAATAGTTGCCAAATCTTATTGAAACAGTTTTGTACGTCCAAAACTAGAATTGTACGGTCACTGCCATACAAAACTAGAATTGTACGAGGGAGGCCATACAAAACTAGAATTGTACGAGAGAGGCCATACAAAACTAGAATTGTACGAGGAAGGCCATACAAAACTAGTTTTGTACAAAATGACCCATACAAAACTAGTTTTGTACGATTTCGGGTTTTGTACGTAACATATACATTAATACAACTCCACTGTAACATCCAAACTAAATTCTACGTACGTATACATGTAAACTTACAATAGTCCTGCCACGACGGAAGACTAATTTATTGTTGGGCGGATTCATGGTACCGTCTCACAGACTTGAAAGCTAACTGGGAAAGAATGACTTTATAAACACATTCATATAATTTAACGTTTGCTAAACAAAAAGTTTCTTAAACAGAACCATAGGAACACTGCAAAATTGGGAAAGGTCGAAAATTTAGGCCTGCTGGAGAATTGGGAGGGGACCTCCTGCTCCACCCTACCCCCTCTCTTCGAGCCGACACCCCCCAGACTCTTTCGACAAGCCACACGTAGGGGTTGAGCAAAATTTGAAGTTTGAATTTACGCAAATTCAGTTTCCCATGTAGGATTGTACTACCATGGAACGCTCTGCCGGAATCTAATATTTTGAGTAAAGATGTGGTGGATTTTAAAAGAAAATTGTTGTTAAATAAAAGTGTTCTGTTTCATTATGTAAAAATGTATGCTCACTAAATGTATATATTCTTTATGTTTATTTCTTGAAACTGTTTATTTTTATAGTGTTATGTCAACGTCTGTTTCCGCCTATAACGCCTGGAGTAAACGTTTTCGTTTCGTATATATACGTACATGGGGGAACCCGTCCTCCCAAATGGCCAAGTCCCAACCCACCTTCGAAATTTTAGAGGCAGACCCCACCAGCAAAATATCCAAATCCCAAGCCCTACCAACTCTAATTTAAAAACCGCATCCTCAAAATTGGGGGGGGCGCCCCGCCCAACTTTTTGGGTCCCCCCACCTGACTTCTCCGCCTCCCCCAGTTTCACCAGGGGAGGGTCGACCAACTTTACCCCTCCCAGATACACAGAAATTTTGGACAAGTTTTGCCAAATAGTGTGAACTTTTTCCTATGCGCATTAATTTGTTTCCACATTTAGATATATATATATATATATATATATATATATATATATATATATACAAGAACCAAAAATGCTCCTTCGTCGCATGTAAAATACATATGAGTACTCTAAGGCAGGTTGTACAAACACGAAAACTAGCCTATGAGTGGCGTTGAGGTTGTAAATTAAGGAAATCAAGTTGCAACGGCTTAACATATGAGCCTGTCCTACAACGAGGCTCATATTGGCGTATGTCATAACTCATAATATAATTTGTCGATATTTGACCTTCATATAAATAGCACGTAAAGCTTTTCATTACAAAATTGTCCTTCACACATCTTGTCGCTAAGACATTATACTGTGCATACGCATTATACAGCATACCACTTTGCCCTCTGACTCAGAGCCATGTGGGGAAAGCATTACGATGTGAGAGTAGTGTGTCATAGCAGGGTTTTTTTTTCAAAATCGGACCTGTGTAAATCTTGTGTAAATTTAAATTTCAGTGTGTATTTTTGTTTGAAGCTGTGTAAAATCTAAAAGCGTTGTTTGTCAGATATAATACGAAATAAAATAAATTTAAACCTTATTTTCGAATCATTCAAGCCAACGTTCTGCTAGCTGCACTTGTGTAACGTCCCGGAAGAACCCACACGGGGGGTCTGGGGGGCGGTGCCCCCCAGACGCTGAGGAAATTTTGTAAATTGCAATAAAATTCACAATAGAAAACTCTAGAAAGATTAATCCGTTAAATGTCAAAACTAGGATTGGACAAATTCTAATTTCTGGAAAAACGTCTCCTACCGAAACGATTTCTTTAATTTTCCAACTTTTTGGAATACTTTTTCTCAGAAATATGCTGGTTACGTGCTAAAAGGTTTGAAGCTTTAATTGCTGCTGGGGATGGATCCATTATGGATAGAAAACACCAATTCTATAATAGATACCTAGAACAGCGGGGGGTCTGGGGGGCTGCCCCGCCAGAAGTTGAGAATTTTTTAAAAATTTTCGACAAAACCGTGTTGAAAAGCTGCATTCCTTTAGCTTTTGTTTTGAATATTTATTGTGCTCGACAGCAACATTTTTTGTGGTTCAGATTGCTTTTTATGATAAAAGATATATATATATATGTAGAAGAAACGATATTGTATCGTATCTACTTGCTATATATACTATACTATCTTACGGATATTTGCACGCTGTACGTAAATAAATAATACGCAACTGCAACTGCATACGCAACTGCAAGTAGAAGTATTTGCAGGAACAATAGAACACCTATAATCATGTCGCAATGCAGAAAACCATTGTAAATGATTGGAAAGAGGTGGGGGTCTGGGGGCGGCAGCCCCCAGCTAAAAGCTAGAGCTATTTTAAATATGAAAGACTTGAAAACTATTTTTTCAGAGCACTTTTTGCAAAAATATTCAAAAATTTGGCTGTGTATTTTGGTGTGTAAATTAGTTTTTCACTGTGTAAATTTATTTTTTTGTGTAAATACACAGTATTTTACACAAAAAGAAAACCATGTGCCATAGTGTTCAGAGAATACAGTAGGTGTACTATGTATATAATAGTGCTTCCGGAAATAGTAGGTGCCATGGTGTTTCGGGAAACATCCGCTTGCATGTACAGTTAAACTCGAGGTGTCGCAGTTCACTTCGTTCTGTCCATTTCTTTCAAGCCACAATGTTAACATGTTATGTCTATTCATTCGTTTTTTCTTTAATATGATGACCTGATGATCTTTAAGAAGGCTGCACTGTGACGCCAATATGAGCCTCGTTGTAGGACAGGCTCATATGTTAAGCCGTTGCAACTTGTTTTCCTTAATTTACAACCTCAAAGCCACTCATATGCATTTTACAGGCTAGTTTTCGTGTTTGTACAACCTGCCTGAGAGTACTCATATATATGTATTTTACATGCGACGAAGGAGCATTTTGGTTCTTGTTTTCCATTCTTTTACATATGTATGCGCCAAAAGAACCAACATATATAATATATTTCCGAACACCATGCGAAAGCAGATACTATTTTGACCACTTTTGGAAAATTTCATATTTCACCCAAAATCGCTTACGTCCCCACCCCACCCCACCACAGCACTCTACAGCCACTTTGAGCAAGCAATTCTATGACAAAAGTTGCTCAGCTCACTTAGGGCTTTCATTTGGTACCAAATTTGACCACTTTTGAAAAATTTCATTTTTGACCGAAAATCGCCTAAGTTCCCACCCCACCCCACCACAGCACGCTACAGCCACTTTGAGCATGCAATTCTATGACAAAAGTTGCTCACCTCACTTAGGGCTTTCATTCGGTACCAAATTTGACCACTTTTCAAAAATTTCATTTTTGACCGAAAATCGCCTAAATCCCCACCCCACCCCACCACAGCACGCTACAGCCACTTAGAGCATGCAATTCTATGACACAAGTTGCTCACCTCACTTAGGGCTTTCATTTGGTACCAAATTTGACCACTTTTCAAAAATTTCATTTTTGACCGAAAATCGCCTAAATCCCCACCCCACCCCACCACAGCACGCTACAGCCACTTAGAGCATGCAATTCTATGACACAAGTTGCTCACCTCACTTAGGGCTTTCATTTGGTACCAAATTTGACCACTTTTGAAAAATTTCATTTTGGACCACCTGACCCCTTACCGACCTGACCCCTCAGACGGTCAAGTGTAGCCAGCCCAGCAAAATGGGTGCGTTGTACAGCAAAACGGACACCGGAAATGAGCTGGGCGCACCAGAAAACCCCTATAGAGAAAGTTTTGAGAGGCCAAGTAGAGCCTAGTATGGACCTCCAGGAAACGGTTGCCGACATGACCCTCCAGACGGCAAAGTGGAACCAGCCCGGCAAGATGAATGAGTCGGACGGCAAAACGGACACCGGGAATGAGCTGGGCGCACCAGAAAACCCCTATAGAGAAAGTTTTAAGAGGCCAAGTAGAGCCTAGTATGGACCTCCAGGAAACGGTTGCCGACATGACCCTCCAGACGGCAAAGTGGAACCAACCCAGCAACCTGGGTCAGTCAGGCAGCAAAATTGATAGCGGGAATCGATTCTCCGTCCGCAAAAACCTTTGTATGCAAGATTTGAGCCTTCCAGGTCGTAAAATAAGCGAAAAAACCAAGTTCAAAGTTGGACCCAAAATTCACCAACTTTGGCAGGCCAGTACCCAAAAATTACGCTCAGGGCCGGAAAATCATATAGCAATTGAACGACCCTGATATGTGTCCTATTCAGCCATATAGGCAGTATTGCCCCATATATAGCCCAGTCTGACTTATTACGGCGCCTTTGAAGCATACTTTTTGGCCATTTTAGCGTTTTGGCCGATTTTGCCCCCCCCCCGCCAAAACTTTTTTCCGGCTCTGGGAGGCATAAAAACTAGCCTATCGGCTTATTTTTGTTGCGAACTCCAAGAATATATATGGTTTTCATAGGCAAAAGTTTTTCTATCTGTTGTTATTAAAGCTACAAAACCCCCTTACCAGACGTCAAAGCGGAGAACCGGAAAAAAACATCACTCTCGTAAGCGATTTTTGGCATAACTTTTTAACGGAAAGAGGTACGGGGATGAAACTTCAGGAACATACCAAACTCGACACGTACAATTTTTTTGCGCACATAATCTGCGCAGATCAGGATCTGCGCAGGAATCTTTACACGATCATTCTACCATTTTCACTCATATTATAGGGGTCGCGCCCTATGATATATATACTGGCGGATCCAGGATTTCGTGACGGGGGGGCCGTAAAATTGTTCCAGCGGGGGGTCTGGGGGCGGAGCCCCCCGGAAGTTGAAGAAATTTTTGTTTTTGCTATAAAATCGGTATTCGGATCATTAATTCTTTTTATACTGAAGAACTGAACAAGCCGTCGGCGAAAAAAAACACTGTTTTGCCTTACTCTCATCCTGCTTGTTAACCACCCCAACAGTTTCTGGGCCGAAAACTCAGCCAAATTTTGGCAAAAATGATCATTATCTGAAAACTTTTTCTCAACATTTGGCTTGTATTACTGTATTACTGTTAGTGATGGGCACCGGATATTTTTTCATATCCGGATATCCGTCTATTTTGCGTTAACGGATATCCGGATATCCGGTTATCCGCCTATTCCAAACTGAACTTCAAGAAATTTGGGTGGTTTGGAGGGTATTGCCGTTAAAATCAGGGGATTAAGTTCAGCATCATGTTGTATTTATTGTACTTTGTATCGAACTTCAGTCACTGAGGTTGATTGTCTAGCACCCCTCCAAAACTGTCTAAATTTCCTGATCGAGAAAAACAAGCACTTAATTATTACCGGAGATCTAAACTTACCTGGAATAGACTGGTCTATTCCAAGAGCTTGCGGAAACTTTATGCAAGAAGCTTTTATGAATTCGTTTTTTGAACTTGGTTTCTCTCAAAAAGTACTCTTTCCAACAAGGGGAGAATCTACTCTTGATTTAGTTTTTGAAAGCGTACCAAACTAGTTTCTGACGTTAAGATTCTACCTCCTGTAGCTATTAGCGATCATTGCACTGTACGTTTTTCTTCGCATATCAATATTGCTAACCCTGGGGATAGCAGATGCCAGTTTCTTTGTTGGGATAGGATTGATTTTGTAGGGGTAATGATGGAACTCGAAATGATAAATTGGCCCATTTTATTTCAAAATTGTATTTATGTGAATGAAGGGAATGTAAGAAAAATTTTTAATGACTGGAAGCAGCACGAATAAATATTTCGAAAAATTTTGGTGCTACTTTTCAATGAAAATATCTAAAAAGCAAAGATTGTGTACAAAGTTAATGAAAGTTGATAGAGGAATATGTTCCAAAAAATCATTTAAGTCAGCAGTAAAGCATAAATTTCCACGTCATATCAGGCAACTCCTATATAAAAAGAGGGCATTGCATAAAAAATTCAAACGTTCTGCTGATGTATTGGATGGTAACCGATACAAACAGTCCGTGGCTAAATGTTTTAATGTTAAATTTCAAAATTTTACAGATCGCGTGAAGCAAAGTTTCTAGCTGAGCCTTCTAACACTAGGTTTTTTAAGTACGTAAAACAAAAGCCGTCTTCTCCCGAAGGCATCTCTGTTCTCACCCGAGGTGGGACCTCCGCTGTAGATGAGTATGAAAAGGCAAATTTTCTAAATGACCAGTTTCAATCTGTATTTATTCGGGGCAATGGAGTTGATATTACCCCTACGGTGAAAACTTTTGATAGCGAATTTGAAAGTGTTCAATTCACTCGTAAGTCTATTATTGACGCAATCAGTTCGATAAAGTTCAAGTCAGCAGCAGGCCCCGACAATCTGCCTTACCAGTTCTTGAACTCTTTAAAACCCCATTGTGTATTCCTTTACAGATCATATTTCAGCAGTCCTATGATGAGGGGGTCCTACCAGACGACTGGTTAGCTGCCCATGTTATACCTATATTTAAAGGTAAAGGGTCGAGAACGGAGCCTGCAAATTATCGGCCTGTATCCCTCACTAGTATCTGCTGCAAGATAATGGAAAAAATAATTAAGAAACATCTTTTAAATCATCTTCTCCAAAACAATCTGCTTCTCCAAAACAATCTGATCTCCAAGCACCAACATGGCTTCATGTCAAATCGGTCCACTCAAACTCAACTTCTCGAGTGCTTGAAATTATGGATAGACGCTAGGAATATCAAAAATGGGGTAAAAGCGCTTTACTTAGATATAAGCAAAGCATTTGATTCAGTTTCTCATACCAAACTTTTAAGAAAAATCAAGTCTTTTGGGGTCAGGGGACGTGCTTTAAACTGGATACGCGCGTTTTTGGAGGAACGGATTCAATACGTAAGAGTTAATAATGTATATATTGTCTGACCGGGGGGAGGTATTGAGTGGGGTACCCCAAGGGAGTGTGCTTGGGCCTATTTTATTTGTAATGTATAAAATGATTTACCCGACTCTATGTCATTTTGTGATTCCAAAATTTTTGCTGATGACACGAAATTATTCCTGGCGGGGTCTAAATTGGACGATTTCGAGCTTTTCAAATTAGATTGTGCTAATGTCTACAACTGGGCCACTGAAAACCAGCTCTCAATTGCTTTTAACAAAAGCATGTTTTTTGAGATTGGTGGACCTGTTTTGGATGACGATCTTGCTGTACATGGCACTGTAATACCCAAAGTTAATGTGGTACGAGACTTGGGGGTTTTCATTTCTGACGACCTAAAATTTTCTATCCATTGTGATAAAATTTGTGCTAAGGCCTATCAAAAAATTGCCTTTGTTTTAGAAGCTTCCTGTGTAGGGACACCGAGCTTTTAGTGGCGATGTTTAAAACATACGTAAGGCCTATTTTGGAGTACAACTGCCTGTCTGGTCGCCCTCGCTACTAGGCGATATACGAAAAATAGAGACGAATCAGAGACGATTTACGAAACGAATACCCGCATAGAGAGAACTAGGTTTCGCTGATAGACTCAGAGAAACTGGGCTTGAAGTTTTAGAACTTAGAAAGCTTAGAGCAGACATTGTCCAAGCCTATAAAATTATCTATGAGGTAGACAGGGTAAATTCTGTGCAGATTGCTTCTCCTTTGCTCTGGACGCTGGTACTAGAGGGAATTGTTTGAAGCTGAGATCTCAGCGTGCCAAGTTGGAATGCAGTAAGCATTTTTTCAGTAACCGAGTAGCCCCAATATGGAATATAGTCAGGGGGGGGGGGGGGAAACATGCCGGAAAAGAGGGGGAAAAACATGGTCGCCTACTCCCCAACCATAGCAGTTGCAGCTGCCTAGTATAGCCCATTAGAAAGAGCAAGTCTAGAAGTATACCCTACAGTACCAGATTGGTTTCTGAGTTCGAATCTGTAAGCACAGTACTTGACCAAAGTTGACCTCCCAAAATGGGCCAAAATGCTAAGGATTTTCGAAAGTTTGCAAGTATATATCTAACCACCTATCCAACTTTGGCTACTATAAATTGGCATGCGGGCATAATTTGACTTGCTCTATCACATGGCAATAGTGGTTTTCCCCTACGTCAACCCAGTAAAAAAATTTGACCATGTTTTTTTCCCCCACATGGGGTCCACTAGAGCGGGGAAAAAAACATGGTGACCAAATTTTCAAATTTTTGCGTATGCTTCAGGAAGGCGTAACTAATGCTTCTATATGAAAGAGAATGCTTTAAAACCATTAAAAACCTCAAAATATGCCAACTTTGGGCATTGTCGAAGCTTCTAGCTCGAAAATTTGATTTGCAGCATCAACATGCTAGGTTTCATAAGTTTCAATGGTAAAAATGAAAATTTTCAAAAAACTTAAAAAATGGTGGGATATTGCAATTTTTAACACAACTAACTTATTTCTACCGATATTCTGCATATTATGGCCAGTTCCCAGCAGGTTTCATGCCCAAACTGGTTAGATACAGCGGATTTGGCATTTGGCATTTGGCACCAAAAAGTCGGTTTTTAAGCTTTCTATGAGGTTGGAATGGTGCCTAGGTAGTTTTGCACGCTGAAAACAGCTGAAACAACGCTTTTAAAGCACCCTAAATGGTTGGTTGGTAGAAATCCGGGCCATGTTTTTTCCCCGCACCATGTTTTTTTCCCCGATTTGCGGGTAAAAAAACATGGACAAATCCTGTTATCGCCAAAGCTGAGAGAGGTATAAGAGAAGTTTGAATATACGATTGGATAGGTATTTGCCCATGGTACGTAACGGTATACTCAAACCGATCCAAATCCAAACGAAGAAAAAGTTGGAGGCTTGCTTCCCTATTTGTGTTTCCCCCCCCCCCCTGACTATATATAGTCTTCCGAACAGTGTTGTGCAAGCCGCCAACACGTCTACATTTAGAGAGAGGATTGACAAATTAAATTTCACTGATTTTCTTAAGTATGACGTTAATCTATAATATGTATGTATCCGTTGTTTGTTATGTTGTTTGTTTTGTTTGTTTTTCAGTATTTCTGGCCTTTAAATGTACATTTATGGTTATATTGTGGCAGTTATGTATGAGTCTAAAGCTTTGTAATTGTATTCATTAGTGTAGGGGACCGAGCGCATGCTCGAATCCTGTTTTGGTCCTATTTGTGTAACAATACATGCGTATTGCGTTGAGACCAAAATAAACTGCTGTTGTTGTTGTTGTTGTTGAAAATTTTTTGATTTTGCAGTTAAATTTTCATATTTTTCTGTCAATTTTTCAGCAGGCTGTGAATGTCTATCATGCAACCAAGCCGCAACCTTGGTTTCAAAAATATTTTAAGAGGAATTTCTGAAAAATATTTCGAAATTTTTGTCAAAAATTTGCTAATTTTTTATTATAGTCAAGCGGGAAAAAAACCCACTTTTCAGATTTTTGGCCAGAACTTTTTAATGGTTTGACATATCGAAATGCTGATTATACAGGTAGCTAGGCCTAGTCGTAAGCTTTCTTATGAGCTATAGAACACCTCTGTAGGGTGTGCCGTTAGCGAGAAAAATTGTCCCAAACTGGCGGGGAAAAACCCAATGCGGGAAAAAACCCATATGCGGGAAAAAACCCACCCCAAAAAATTTTTGGCAAGCTGCCAGGAGCATTTCTAACCATTTCAAATGAAAGAGCGGGTTGTTTTTAGTACAACTGCATCAAAATATATTAGTTTTTGTATTAAAATTGAGGTCATATGGTCATTTGAAAATGTTGTATCTTTAACACATAAACATAGGCAAATTTTGGAAATTTTTTAAAATTGTTTATTTTCGGCAGTTTAAGCATCCTATCGTGTAGAAAACGTGTTTTTCTTGTATTTAGAGCCAAACTAGACCCATTTTAAGGCAAAAATAAGCATTTTTGGTCAAAATTGAAATTTTGGCTTGAAATGGCACCGTGTCCGATTTAGACCCTCTGGACCACCCATAACAGTACGAACCCAGGTAAAACCTATACCAATTTAATCTATAGGCTCTATTAAACAAATGTATGTATTGGTTTGACCTTTCCGATCAATGGTTAGAAAAAAAATTTAATTTTGAAAAGTGGGTTTTTTTCCCGCCGTGGGTTTTTTCCCGCCAACTCCAGGTCACCCCCAGGTCGCACCGGAGGGGTCATGTTTAATGTACTGTACATCGAAAAAGGAGCATTTTTAGCTAAAAAACGTGGGTACAGTTTAGGGGGGGTCCCCCTCCCCCAAATTTCGGATTTTGGTGGGGTCCCGCCCCCGAGCCAAATTTGGACCTTCTACTCCCCCCCAACCCAAACAGGTGGTACACCTATGGTCGAAACCCCCCCCCCCAAATTTTTTGCCCAGCCACACACATTCAAATATGAAGTAATTTTGACATTAGACATTGTTTTTAAACTCGGAAACTTGATCGAAAACGTTAATGAGCCAGAAAGCCCATAGCCATAACCCAGTTAAAACGTAAAAACGTGTATTTCTTGCAATAATAAACATTTTAAGCCAAAAATTTTGACATTTTTGAAAAATTTTGCAAAATTTACCCTGAAAATACCCAATTTTTGGCTCTTTATCCCCCCACCCGCATGGGGGTACGTTCCCCCAAAAAAATTTCTGGGGGGGAGAACCCCCCCGCCACCTACACCTATACCATACCATACCCCCACGCATAGTTTCTTTGGGTGGGGGTGGGTATCCCCCCAAAATTTTCGACCAACTTTCCCCCCCCCCAGATTTTTTGACTTACCCTCCCCCGACTTTCGGCTACCCCCCCCCCAACGATTTTTGGACCCAAAAAAGTTAGCTAATTTTGGCCGAAAAATGGTCATTTTTTGAAGAATTTTTCTCAAATTTTGGCTTAAAATCGCTTTAAAACGATGCAAAAACGCCTAAAACGTTAAGAACAAGCACTATTTTGAAGAAAAAAGGGCTAAATTACAGAAAATTTTGCATTTTTGGCCATTTTTCGAAATTTCTGGGTTCCAAATTCTGGGTGGGGTTCGGGGGGGTACCGCCATCACATTTCGGGGGTCGACCACCAAAATCCCAAAATTTACCCCCCCCCGAGACCCTAAGTTCCTAGGGTACTTTTTAGGGATTTTTTCCGGGGGGTGGGGCTTCCCGGCCCCCCCCCCCCGGGCCCGAGGGGGGAAGAAATTTTCGAGGGGGGGGGGGGATTTTTTGCAAAAATGAGCCAAAAATGGTGTTTTTTGGCGTATTTTGCATGGTGAAACTCAAAAAGTGCTCAAAAATGCCAGGATTTAAGTTAAAAATAGCTATTTTTACGAAAAAATCTCCGGCGAAGCCGGAAAATTTTTGAAAATTGGCCTATTTTGGGCAAAAATTTGGACCTCCAAAGAATCCCGGGGGGGAAGCAAAAATCCCGGGAGGGGCGATTTCGGGGGGGGGAAGGCATTTTCGGGGGGGAAGGTCAATTTCGGGGGGCCCAACGCCCCCCCCTGTAAAAAATACCCAGAGTTCCAGGGAAACTACTATGCCCCCACCGCCACCCCAAGTATAAAATTATACACAACTCTTTTGCTGTCCTCCGTATGCCAACCTATAGCAAAAGTTAAACTAAGCGCGATAACTTTGATCGTGTTACTAAAATTAGATAACACTTTTGGTACATGCATGCTGAAAACACCAAAATATTTATTAAATTTATTAAATTTATTTTATTAAATTAACTATTACAATAACAACAGAAGAAACTACAAGGAATAAAGCAAATGCTTCGTCGAATGGGAAATTCAGTTAAACGTAGACTAGCATTATTACAAACTACCAAAATCATACAAGCTTGTACATAATAACAGCTTACTTTAAGGTTCTTCCTATTACTTCTGCGCGTTAGTCTTATCAAATGTCAAAACTACAATTATATTTAGTATAATTCACTTTTATTCCCTATTTCATCGTACAATTTTGTAGTACTCTGTCATGTTTTTAATAAAACCCTCTACACACTGATTCAGGAAATAGTGCATTACCTGTGGACAGGAGCAGTGATGCTTCCGTGTCATGTATCCTTAGACCCGATGAATGATGCCGTTGGAATTTGTTCCCGATGACTCGGTTATCCGGAAATGCTGAAATTCTAGGCATATTTTATTTGAGGGGATTAAGGTGGTAGTACCACTAAAGGGGTTTACTACGTAACTTTAGCATGGATGAAGCAATCTTGACAAAACATTGGGTTAATGAAGTCAGGTTGGCAAGCTATCATTGCGCAAAATCTTACTGTCAGAGAGTGCATAATTGGGTAGCTACTATTGTGGCTTTGCGTATGCACATATAATAAAAATGTTATTTAAGCTTTATATATTAAACTTTACTCTGCTCTGTGAAATAGCACAAAAAGCGCTTTAAAATGATGTGCATAGCTCCCCTGTACGTAGTTTCTGTCGAAAGTTACAGATGATTTTACTTACATATGGCTATTTACGTTGACCGTTGCATAAGCAATAATGTAAGTTCATTTCATACAAAATTAAATCTATTGAGTTTTAGAGATTGTCATTGTGTTACTTGTGTGTAATATTTAACAGTAAACACTATGCAGCTGATTGAAAGCATAGCAAATTCCTAAAACCACAACAATTTGAAAAGTTGGAAATTCTTTGTTTTTGATTTTCTCGTCACTGCTTCAACTAAACTTGACCAAATTTTGCAGATATGTTTTATATACGCATACACTCAGGTCGTTTTCTTTGTTTCTTTGTTTTTCGAAAAACGCAGTACTAGGCAAGATATTGAATTTACAATATTTCAAAATAAGCTAAAAAATCGAAAATGCGCTTTTACGAAAAACAAAAATATGGCCTGAGCATATAATTTAGTAAAGCTGCATGCAAAATTTCAAAAGAACTTATAGCGGATTGAAGCAGATATTTGAATTTGAAGCAGATCATGTCCCAAGCCTAATTACTAAGAGCTTGTCACACTCTTAGTTATTATGTACTCTTGGTGTTAATTGACAGATTATTGTATATTTTATGATTTAACTAGATATATTAGAGTCTGCGGGAGGGAATTGGTAAGTACAAAAATCTAAATCCTCCCTTTTGTCATACATTTTGATAGTGAAATTTTCATTAGAAATACTTATGTTTAAGTCTAATACATTAGCTGCTTTAAATTTAGTTTATTTAATTCTAAATCTGGGGGGTAAATTTTATTGTGGTTGTGATATCGTCAATGCATCTATGTATGTAGAGGTTTGTATGTAGTGGTTTGAATTATCTTTCTCAGTTATAAATTTATGCTCAAAACAGTTTAAGGTTAGATTAGCTATAGTTGCGCAGCATTCCCATTGGTTGGTATTGGTTCCCATTGGTATACCAATTTGTTGTAGAAACAATTTGTTGCCCATTTTAAAGTAAGTGTTTTCTATTAAAAACTGTATCATATTTATAATTTCGGTTTTTAGTATATGTAGCATATTTAGGTGCACCGTTTCCCCAATACGCTTTGCCATATCGTACATGACTTCGTTTAAGCGTTGACCATTTGTGTTGACCGTTAACCGGAAAAATAAAAACTAGATCTTACCAAACTAGAGTTCTATAGCTTTTTTCTTATGTTTGCTCAGACACTTTAATCACAGACAGCATCGTGCAAAACTTAGTGAATTGCATGATTGCATATAGTAAATGCTTTAACAAGTTTGAGCATGATTTATACATAGTGATTTTGTAACTTATGACAAATGTTACGTTATAGACTGCTCTATGGGGTCCAAATTCCGAGATTGACTGCTCCGTGGGGTAATAATCATTGTCTGTTATAAATTTATGCTCAAAATAGTTTAAGGTTAGATTAGCTATCGTTGAAGCAGCATTTGTTCCCATTGGTATACCAATTTGCAGTAGAAACAATTTGTTTCCCATTTTAAAGTAAGCGTTTTCTATTAAAAACTGTATCATATTTATAATATCGGTGTAATTTAGTAATATATAGTAACTATAATTTAGTGTATGTTATGTAGCATATTTAGGTGCACCGTTTCCCCAATACGCTTTGCCATATCGTATATGAATACGACCAGTCACGTCGTTGTTTATATATTATATGGCTTAAAGCAGAAATGATAGTGTTATGCTGCAATGTAGTATACAATGTAGTAAAGTCATATGTATTAACTGTTTGGGCCATTTTATTTCCATTTAACTGTTTCAATGTTTTTAGTACAGGTTTATTGCTATCGATTATCCAGAAAGGATTACAGTTTGTAGCACATTCTAATACTCTACTTCGCCTTTTTCTACTTATGGAAATAAGCTCGAGTATTTACCTAGAGTAATGGAAAGAGGACTACAATGAGTGTTACGACTAGCTATTATAGTTCTGAATTTTATAGGAGTTTTGTGGAATTTTGGAATTATATAAATAAATGGTAGCTTGTTGTTGCCATTACAGCTGATATTAAGAGATTTACAAAATGCATTTATTCTATTTATTATACAATTTTCATTATCTGGTTGAATTTCACGATAAGTGTTGTTGTTTGTAGTATTCAGTATTCCTTATTCCTTAACACTGAATAAATGTAAAATTCTTTACTATATATAGCTATATTTTGTGATGCCTTATCTACAGGAGTAAACACAATTTTTTTCTTGTAACTGCTTAATAAGTTATGTGAAATTGTGAACATTATCCTTAAATTGAGATCGATGGCAATCGCATGAAAAACCATTTTCGAAGTGAGATTTCAACCATGCAACACAACTGAGGTAGTTTATAGTATCCTTATAATTAAATATTTTATTTGCAATAGGTTTTTATATTTTCGAAAATTTTGATGATCAAAGCCCTGATAGGGATTGCGTATACGCAAAACAAAGCTCTAGCAAGATACTGTGCTAATATTTAAACGCGAAGTTTCCACACCAAAGGGTTGGTTCAGGACAGGACAAAACATTCAGTAACCTACACATCTGTAGACCGATTTTGAGCAAAAATCGAATTCCCCGGACTTTGAAAATTTGTATAAAATCAGCGGCCCTACGGGAAATAACCTCATATAGATACCTAGTCCAAGCTATTTTTACATCAAGTGTTTTTCCTGTTTAACACATGTCGGAGTCACTTTTGGAAGGCTATTGTGTATGATGGAAAAGTATTGCAACAAATGCACTTGTCCTGTTTTGAGGACCCATAAGGACTACAAAATGAGAAAATGAGAAAAATCGGAGACGGTTGAAAAATGGCGACCCCCTCCCCCTTAAATGCCAAAACACGGCTCCGAGTTTTGAAACCTTCCACAGTCCTCCGGCCGTAGGGACTTTATTTGCTTAGCTAGTTCTGAGCTATTTAGCAAAACTGTGGTTGCGGTCGGACCTGCTGAAAAACGACGCTGTGCTCAGCGACTAACGCTCTAGGCTTAGGCCGTTTTGAACAAAAAGACTCCAAGGGACCAAGGATGTCATGAGTTAGTGATCTAGTCAAAAATTCGTCAAAATGGGCAAGGGGTAAGTAGAAATGCCCGGAAAATATAGGCATTCGCACTTAAATACCACACGATTTCCTGATTCGCCGTAATCTTATACTAAAATTTATTTCTATTTCAAGAAAATCGATCAAAAATTAGACATTTTCCTAAAAATCGATTAAACATAAACAATCTTTTGTTACTATTGGCGTTATGCTTATGGTACAAGCCCCCTCGAAAATTTGTGTTTAAGGTACAGCCCTCTCAAAACTTTTCAGGGACAAGCCTCCACCAAGGATCCGACCCTATGTTAATATATGCCAAAGTACAAAGCCCAAGAGAGGTGGCCAGCCGTGCTACGGGCCGGGGCAGTGCAAACCCGCTACCAGGCCCAGCAAGGCCACGTTAGGTAGGCATATAATTGTTGGTTCCCGGCACTAGCTAGAATGACCTTTCTTTTTAAAAAAAACTCCATAACACCAGATTTAATAAACATCTTTAACAAAATACAACAATCATTGATAAGCATAAATTCAATTTAGCTATCGTTTCTGTTTAGATTTAGTACGGCGTTTTCTTCGTTTACGGGATTTATCCTCGATACCCAGCCGACCGCCAACTCGAGGGGCTTTCTTTGTTGCAGCAACATCTTGTTTCACGAGTTCGATTGGGTCACTTGTCTTTGATTCTAAAGAAAACTAGCACAATGTAAATTAAATTTAAGCTGAAATTAATTGTGATAGATAACATAAGAAATTAATAACGTGGGCAATCAAACTGCTGCTGTCCTTCCCATTAATATTAATCGTCGGTCAAAAATTCCCCCTTTATCACGTGCGTTATATTCAGTTTACAGTACAATACAACTGAAAATGCATACTAGCGGAGAAGGAAAGGCTCACTCCAGGCCTCATACTACCCAAAAGCAAAAAAGTAGGAAAAAATGTAGGAATATTTTGTAAAAAAGTAGGAAAAAGTAGGAATAAAAGTAGGAATTTTCCGAAAAAGTAGGAATTTTTGCAGACAAATCTGGCTAGGTACGCACTACCTAAAAGAATGAAGGTATGGAAATAAATTTTACTTAATTTGAGGCACTGGCGTGTATATTCAGGATTTTGTTACATTGCCCCCAAGAGTGTCCCACAAGAGGAACATTCATCTACGGCGGGGGGGGGGGGTGGGGAAGGTGGAGCTGTCCCTTAGTTGAAACATTGTTTTTGGAATTAGATCCATCTTCAAATCTTCAAAATCAAAATGAAGTATTTCCAATGCATAAAACTATGCTACAAATTGCGCTATTTTTATAGTAATCATCAAAAATAAGCTGATTTAGTGCTTAAACTTTAGGCAACACTCGACTAAAAGTTTCCGGCGGAGCCGTAAAATTTTACAAATTTGACCTTTTGACCGACTTTTTATGGGGAGGGGGCGAATTTGGGGGGGCAATTTCTTAGGGGGGTAGGGTGTTTATGGGGGTCCACCCCCCCCCCCCCCTAGAATATGCCCAGTTGAGTTGCCCCAAAACTCTCAAGCAATTACGCGAAAAATGTTTGCCTAAAGCCATTTTCTAATTGCTTGCTTGAGTTGAGCAAAAACCGTGTTCACAGCAATCCGGTTGCGATTTTCAAGATTTCCCATTTTTGCTGCTGTGCTTAAGTAGAGCTGCCGCAGAAGGTTCTCCGTTGGGCAGAACATGTCCCAAAGGAGTAGAAATGTGGACAATACTTGACCAACTGACCAGCACAGTTTAAACTATCGACATTTTGCATTAAAAAATTTTCCGAAAAACGGTCTGTTTTGTGCAGAGATCTGTTTACTTTATGTTTCAAAAGAGCGTCAAAATAGTTATACACCATAAAGTACCTAAATATTTTCTGAACCGGAATGATGCGATCTTTCTTTTCGTCACAAAAGTTTACGTCAAGAAAATGAAGTAAACGCTGCCCAGCAGGCGGATCCACGAAGGATACAAGGCATTAATCGTAAAGAAGTAATGAAAAACGCCTGCCTGCAGTCACTAAAGCCGTAGCCTTAGTCCGAACAGGAGTGAGCCAATGGGCTGTTCGGACTAAGGCTACGGCTTTAGTGACTGCAGGCAGGCGTTTTTCGTCACAAAATTTTAGAAATTTCCCGTGCGTTTTCAAAGGGAGCCGCTTTTATATGTCCAGAAAGATTGGTATATGCTACTACAGTATAGCTCAAAACAAAGTTAATTTTTTGCGAAGTTCGCAAACTCCGCGAACGTCGCGAAGCTAGCGACATTTCGCTAAAATTAGAGAAGTTCGCGAAAAAGTAAGCGAACTTCGCGAAATCGTTAGCTAGCTAATTTGAGGGGTTTTCTCCATATCTACCAAAAATTGGCAAAAAATTTTAAAATTTATTTTGGACTCAAAATTTGGTGTGCCGAAGTTTAGCGAAGTTCGCAGTTTAGCGAAGTTCGCACAATTTCGCGAAATTCGCCAAGATTTTAGCGAGTTTCGCGAAGATTTTAGCGAAGTGTAAAGGAATGTCGCTAAAATCTTCGCGAACTTCGCATAAAGTTGGCGAACTTCACAAAACTCTACGCGAAGTTCGCTAAAATCTTGGCGAATTTCGCGAAATTATGCGAACTTCGCGAAGGCACCAAATTCTGAGTCTAAATTAGATTTTAAAATTTTTTGCCAATTTTTGGTAGATATGGAGAAAAACCCCTCAAATTAGCTAGCTAATGTGAAATATTCTTTGTGTTTTCTATTCTTTTCGTGAAAATCTTCATAAATGATGAAACAAATTTTTGATTTTAGCTGAAAGGGTAGTTTTTACTATGGAGTTAGAATTCAAAAGTTGTAGGTGTCAGTTAGGTGTTTGAATACGGGCGGGAGCAGTTGTTGGGCGAATACTATTGTTGGCAGCTATGACAATTAGGTCTGGTGTCTTTTGTTGTGAGAATCTTATTATAATTTTGGAATTTTGTAGTTTGTTGGAAATTATGGAACTGTATATTTAATTTGGCTGTTGAAGTAAAAGTGTCGTGTTCCCTTAACTCCTAGTTTCAGTAGTTTTGTGAGATAGGCGCGAGGAGAAATTATTTAGGCATACACTACCGAAGTAAGGACATGCATCTCTCTTCATTAGTTATTCATTTAGCAGTACATTGAGCGACAACATTTCTACACTAACGATTTCGCGAAGTTCCCGAACTTTTTCGCGAACTTCTCTAATTTTAGCGAAATTTCGCTAGCTTCGCGAAGTTCGCGGAGATTGCGAACTTCGCAAAAAATTAACTTTGTTTTGAGCTATACTGTACCATGGGCGTACCCTCTCCTTGGGGGTTGAAACCCCTCCTTTTGGGTTATATTTTATCAACCCTCCATTACAAAAATTGCAAATTTCTGTCAAAGCCACCTTCTTTTCAGTAATTGTTTTGTCAAAACCCCTCCTTTTCAAAATCTTGGATACGCTGGGGAAAATTTACCCCTTGATGTTACCGCCTTGAGTTGCCTTAGCACAAACCAGCTGAAATAAGGGAAATTGTTTGAAAATTCATTGCTGGCACAAAGTCGTAGCCACGAAAACTTCATATCGTTGGATTCAGCTCAGATCAGATGGAACTTTATGATTGATATTTTACTAAATTCAGCTAGATTCGCTTTGCCGAAATTTTGGGTATTTTGAAATACCACATATATCAGCTGAAAGCGGACGCCTAGGCGGTCTTAAAAATCCAATCGAAACTTTTGTCTATTGACCGAGTAGCGAGTAATAACCAGTCAAAGTCGAAAAAGCGGCAAAGATCAAAGGATGTTGAAAATCAAAGTTTCAATCTAAGTTGAAATTTGGTGTATAGAATTTCCGGTCAAACGGAAAATTTCCCGGAAAATTATGGCAGTAGCATTTACCACCTTTCTGGACAATGGACATATATACGTACAAAAACGGCACACATTGAAATCGCACGGGAAATTTCAAAGATTTTTCACGAAAAAAATATCATCATTCCGGTTCATAAAATTTATACTTTATGGTAGCTCGAAGTGTTTGTGAGATATAAAGAAAACAATTTCTCTTTCTAAATTTCTGGTCAGACTTTAAGCATTGGTCAGTTCCCATAAACATGTGGAATAATGGAAGCAAAAATGTGATTGCCTAGTCCGCTCTTACAAAAGTGGACGTAAGAATATGTAACAGCGCCGAAGGCGCGAAAATTTTTTGAAATCCAGTGATTTAAAGTAACGTTAAGGACAATTTGAAAATTTTTCCGATCTCTTCGTAAAAAAGTAGGAAAATGCAGGAATTTTCAGCAAAAAGTAGGAAAAAAGTAGGAAGTAGGAAAAAGTAGGAAAAGTAGGAAGAGTATGAGGCCTGTCACTCCTCAACGAAGATTTTGAACGCACTCATCATTCTGTCCGAAATCGGTTAAAACTTACCACAGGACGACTGGACAGTTTCAAATCTGGGATACTTAGTGACAGGACCCGAACGTTGAACTGGCACTGAGAGTAGTCGTTTCAGAGCAGCTGTAGCCTTCTTCAGCTCTTTGCTAGAACGGGCCTCCTCGGCAGGATCTGTCGGCGCATGGCCAAAGTTTTGAAGCCTACATCAAAAACTCAATATTTATGAATTGATAAAGTCTGATACAAAAATGTACGTAGAAAATATTGTGATCACTTATGCAGCATATAATCAGAGAGCCATAACATTATGTTGAGAGAATAAATTCATGAAAGGACCAGCTTTCTTACTTTTTGTGCTATTATTTGTTTTGGGTGGTGAAATTTTGCTAAAGAAATAAAATTTTAGCTAGCACATTACGGGCGAAAGCCGATTCATTATGACAACTCCAGAAAATTTGTTACGATGTTCTGAACATTTAAGTACTGTATAAGTGATCACATTTTCAAAACCCATTGTTGTGTCAGACTTTAGTTACTAAATCGGCTGAAGGTTACCACAGTTGACTAGCTATGACTGATGGGGAGAGACAAAGGTTAGCGCCCTCATATAGCCTCTTGGCTGAGTAGCCCGGCAATAACAACAACAACAACAACAAGGTTACCACAGTAATGGAGCAATGGATAACTTGTTAAGGTGGTGATTCCTTTTGGAGACATCAACGTTGAACAAAAATATTACCGAGAGCCCATAATATAAGAGTGTGACAACTGGCAAGCTCCCTGTTATCACAGCAAAAACTGTGCTCTGTTCGCTAACGGCCTACCGCCTCCCCAAATTGGACCACAGTGAACAAAGCAAATTTGCCCGCTATGTTTGTGTTCTAAGGTTCGAAACAGACACAGATTACACTTACGCACTGTATGTGTTTTTGAGCTTAAGCACATAAACATAGAGCGAGTGAGCGTACTCCCGTTTGGACCCCGTACCCATTGTTAGGGGCGGAGTGAGAGTGGGTCAATTTGGGGGGGGGAGGGTAAGCCGATAGCGAACATAGCATAGTTTTGGCACTGTCTGCATAGAATGTGGCACTTGTCATACTCTTAGACATTATGTACTCTTGATATTACTTATTCATTACTTGAAGTTGGGAAGTCAACAAAATGTAGCTTGACATGTTTTAATGAATGTAATGAAACTAATTTTGGTTTTCCAAAATTTTTTAATCTATTTTAGAAGGAGTGGAATTTTTCAGACAGTTTGCAAGCTGAAATAAATTTTAGGGGACATATCATTCGATACCTATCAAATAGCAGGTGATCCTTTTCTCATTTTTATGTATAACACATCTGCTAAGTGACAATCCTCTAACTTGCACACTGATGAGTGATCCGCAGTCAATGGAAAAAATGCCTTGGATGATTGGCCCTTTGTGAGACTTCGAAATCGACACCCTTAGTTGAATTTGATGGCTTGTGTCAAGTTTTTAAAGCCAAAACAAAAATCACGTTATTTCTCAAAATAGGCAAATTCTGGAAATATTCCAAACGCAAATCTGTAGATGCAAAAGAATTGTTTCAATGATTAGTCATGACTAGGGGCGCATGCAGGATTTTGAAAAGGGAGAAGTCGAGCCTGAAAAATTTTTTGCTTTCGTCAGACGGGCTTTTGACTAGGGGGGGAGCAATTTTTAACAAAACTTTCTGTGCTGCTGCAAATAACAAGATTTCGGAGTAGTCGTCAATCTACGCGGGGGGGTCTGGGTGGCGGAACCCCCAGAAGTTGAGAAAGTTTTACTGGAAACCTGCAAAAATATTTGAAAAGTTGAGAACTTTTTTGAAACAATAAATAATCTGTAAATGTAAACTTTCAAAACATTTCAAACACGTATGTATGCGAAATGAAATGCTTAAGAAATGCGAAAAACTTAAAGAAATTTAGCCAGAAAAGCGCCGCAGGAGCGAAAAATTTTCCAACTGAAAATAGTTTAAGTTTTGCTTTCTCCCCTAAAATTCCAGACCATTTTTATGTATTTTTCGCTCGAACAAAGTTAGCACTAATAAATTGACTAACATTTCATCCTCATCAAAGTCCACACCAGTCTCCTCAGCCGCCTTTCGAAGCCACTGAGTCCGAGCTCGGCCTCTCTTCAGCCGATGGTCCAGCGACTCCAAATAACCGGCCAGAGTAACTCGTTCACTCAGCTGAGACAGGATTCGACGATCCAGAGGGAAGTCAGGTAACTGTTCATCTAAAGCAAAAATATAACTTGAAAAATACAACCACAAAAGCTGTAGTACTGTGAAATAAATAAAAAGTTCTATTTATATGCCCCTGGCAACGGCTAATGCTCCTACGACCGGATCAGTATACGCGAATGTTCCCCCGATTGCGAGGAGGTCGACAGAACCTCTCTCCATTTGGGGGGGGGGGAAGCCACCACTAGGCAATCAGATTGAAAAAACAGGCACAATGCACACCACCAAGCACCCGAAAAATGGTGTATTTGGAGGGACTCAAATACGTTTGAAAGTAATTTTCATGACAGAGTAACAAAATAAACAAAGAAGGGGAAGCAATGTCAGCAGTGCGTCAAATCTTAACCTCTGTTAAGATTGACACAAATGCGTCTGTAGGCGGACAGATCTTTCTCATCTACTAACATCACGCTGAGACCGTCACGTTCAGCACGACCAGTACGACCACTACGATGCACATAGGTCTAAAAAATAAATTTATAAACTGATTTAGAACTCAGTGGAAACTCAACACATCAGTGGAAACTCAGTGGAAAACTGGTTCCAGAGCCCGTCAGCTTACTGACAGCAAGGCGAAATGCATAAGTGAAGTGAAATTAATAACAAAAATAATTCCTGTTTTTACATCATTGTACGCATAATCACAAATATTTTATGCATCACTACAGGTATTTAGTGCGAAAGTCTTTCCAACCAACAAATATGTGATGCTCCAATGTTTGGTGCAATCGAGCGTAAAAGGACAGAAAGATAGAACTCAATACATGCCTCAGTAGTTCTGGGAACCTGGTAATGGACCACATGTTGAATATTTCTGATATCAAGTCCACGAGCCGCCACATCCGTCGCCAACAAAACTCCATTGTCACTTTCTAAACAGAAATATTCAGTTACATAAATACGATTTCAGATGAAGTTAAAGTTAAATGAAATTACGGCAAGAAGATCGATTATGAAAGTTGACACAATTTAAAGGTCAAACTTTCTGTTGCTACTCTACATTGCAAGCCCCGGTCGCTTGCAACCAAATTCCTTTAGAGCACCTATTGCTTGCTGTAGGCGATTTGAATCAAGTTCAAACCGAAATTTGACGAAACTACCCAAGTTACCTTACTGCAAACGTTTCGTACGTATATAGGTTGCTCAGAGTGTTCTAGAATACTAAAATCAGTTTTCATAACCATTAAAGAAAGAAACTAAATTGACGGACGGAACAGACGGAATTGAAACGTTAAGAAAATTACTCGCCGTCGAGACAAAGAGGCTCGAACAGACTTAGGGAGGTAGTCGTTTCCACTACACTTCTGAGGTTGTGCTTTCGCTTCTTCTGACCATCTAAAACTAAAAAAAGCAAAACTAAATCTTTACCAGCGAATCTCTCCAAATTCTTCAATCGCTGCTTTTGGTGCATTTTAGCATGCAGCATGAATGTAGTCAGATTCAGTTTACACAGCAGAGAATACAGTCTTCTAGAGCAGTCTATACTGTTGGTAAACACAAGGGTACGCCCTGGATAACTGTACAGAATATAATAGAGACAGGAATCCTAAAACAAGAAAGCTAACAAAATATGAAAAATGGAAATGCCGTAGGCACTGGCGGAACTAGGATTTTGTGACGGGGGTGGCGGTGAAATTTTTTGACGGAGGGGTCAGGGGGCCCCCCGAAGTTGAAGAATTTGTTTGAATTTGCAATAAAATCGTCTACGGAACTTTAATTCTTTCATTTCACAGAACCGAGAAAAGTTTTAAAAATGCTACAGATGTTTAGGCAAAAATAGTAATTTTTCTCCGAAAAATGGGTTGCATTTCAAGCTTTTTCTTCATAAACGCAATGAATATGCCGTTAAAAGGTAGAAAATTTTTGGCCATCTTCTATTTTCTCCTTAATTTTTCTTACCTTCAAATCGCGACGGTGGGGGGGGGGGTGCCGCCCACTCTCCTCTTGATGATCAGCTCCTGACCATGTAGGTATATAATGTCTCCGTATGGTCCCTTTACCTATTTGTATTACGACAAACTTCAAAACTCATTCCCCACGCTGCAACCGTCTGCAAGGATTTCCTCAGGCTTCTTTCAAATAATAAGCCGCTGGGAAGTTTTATCAGACTCAAATGTTTAATTTGGCTGCTTCTCATTTAATTTGCTGCATGTACTGTGTTGGCAAGACACATCGGTTGAAGCTGAGACGAAAAGGACCTCGTATTTCTGTCAAAGTCCGATTTTCTCAAATTCGAAAACTTCTCAATTTTTAAACACTACTCACAAAACAGAATCTTTTAATTTATCGCTAGCGATTTAAAAACTTAGGTATATATATATATTTTGCGCCTACCCCCAGCTTTTCAGAGTCACTCCTCTCACTAGACCTCTCGTGGGGAAGCCCCAGTCCTCAATTTTCAAAACCAAAGACTGCATGGATATAATTTTGCAGATTCAGCCACCTATCCTGAGCGTGGGACTCAGAGAAACAAAAACATTACTCAGTGTTAACAGAAAATTAAGACAAGCACAGCAATAAAATAAAATGCGATACTGCTCCAAACAAATAAGCACAGTTATGACAGGGCACATAAAGACATAAAAATCCATGCCTACTGGTCAGCAAAAATCCACGGCTAGTGAGCAGATTAAACAAGATTCAAGAAATCCGTTAAAGTACCTTTTCGGCCAAATTAGAGCAGCCAATCTTTGTTTCTGTTAGAGTTTCAGCAGTTCCGAATTTTCTAGTTATATCAATCACGCGATAGTTTTTTCTCAGGCTAAAAGCGGCAGCCAACTGTCCTGTAAAAAGGACAGAAGAAAGTTCTCAAGAAGCATACAAGGAACACAAATAGTTAAGAAAAATCTGCGCAAAGAATTGTCCTGATACAAAAGTTACAATCAGATTTTTTACCTGTAGAGGGCTCCCCCTCCTGACCTCAGCTTCCTACCCTTCAAAAGCAGAGAATTGCAGAACTTCAAAAATACAAAATGAGAGTTTAGAGGGGTAACAAAAAATATTTTCAGGCAGGTAGAATAAGTTATTTTCATTAGTGCTTATATTGACGCACTTTCTGGGAAGGAAAAGGTTGGACCGCCAAGCCAAAGCCTCACGGCTAACAAAAATCGAGAAGTAAATCCAACAAGCCAATGAGGTCAAGGTGGGCTAGGTAACAAGTCCAAGAAATAGAATTAAGTTCCCGCAAAAATACAGTATTGCTTTGTTAGCGCGCTGATAATGCTCAACACCGCGATATATGTACAAAATGTGCATATTTATCCATGTACGTATATTACCAATTTTATCATCTGCGGACAACTTCACAGCCTTTTTTCGACCAGCAAGCAAGCGTTTCGGAGGCAAATGAACAAAGGTCAAAGTCGCGGACAGAATGAACGTTTGCCGTTTTCTTGCAGACGAATCATCACTATAACAAAACCAAAAGAGATTTGAATGATGGCTGTCCTTCTACAAAATTAAAAATGAAACATTTGTTTTTACACAAGTTTTAAACCAAACAGCTGCTATCTAATGGCAAATCAAACGACTCCAATCTAAATTATCACAGACCTTTCCAATGTTTCCATAATTTTTTCCAATTCCGCAAAATGGCCCTTTTCTGCCATTCTATCCGTCTCGTCGACAGCTAAGCACCGGATTCTATTCAGGTGTGTCAAGGCTTCACAATTCTAAACAACATGACGATAACAAATAACAAACAAATAACGATGCTATTTGTACTGTATTGACAAAAATGCAATCCCTGCGCTCAAGCTTTAGTGGCTTAGACTTCAAGACTTTAGACGTAAGCTTCCATTGCATTACAACCAGGTATCACTGGTAGCATACCTTTGGTTATAAAAATGGTTTAACCACTGGTAACCTTTAAAAGCTACCAGATGTAGGGCCACTACGGCTTAGCTTTTCACGTTCCCAATTCGTCACATCAAGTATGACAAACATTCTGAGAAGTATCATACATCTCTACTGGTCCGGCAGGACCGGGAAAGTTTATTGAAATGAAACGCATACACACGGTGAGCTGACTGGGGAGATGGGTGGATGCACTCCCCGCTTCGCAGCTCAAAACACGAAAGTTCCAAACTTCTGCTGCCAGTCGGCGACGGATTTATAGACTTTTACTATAAAATTGGTGCTACAGTACCAAATCTGCCACCCCTCCTTCCTATTAATTACTATTGCATTAACCGAGATTTGCAAGGAGTTGACCGCTCAAGAGGGGAAACCCTTTTGAGTGGAGCCAACGGGTGATCACGAATGCATAGCATCAGCAGCGGGGTCACTTCTGTTTCGACAGTAGCCTTGATGACGCCTCGGGCAATTGCATACAGCAATTATTCAGTGCCTGACCTTGATTCCCTACCCCCACCGAAAAAGCAAAATTTGGATCAGGCACTACCCCTACAGGCGAAAGCGACTGGGGTGTGGCACGTAGCGAAAAAAAGTATCACAAAAGAGTGCTGTGTTGCTGCGATATCTCAGGAGAATAAAGATGAAGTAAGAGTTTTTCATGAATTTCAGCTACGCACGGTCAAGTTTGATTACAAAGTTTCTCAAGCGAAAATTTAAACTGTGTTAGATGAAACAGCCTTTCTGTTGTCATTCATTCATCGTTCATTTCTGTTGC
>JASAND010025003.1:0-41665 GCA_030248195.1 Trissonchulus latispiculum
GAACAAATTACAAACTGTATACTTTAGAGACAATTGGACAAACAAAATGTAGTTTGCCAGAGTTGCCAGTATTTGGTTTACCCAAAGAGTTAATTGGTAATAAGGACAAGGTTTCAGCGCCTAAGCTCAGTTCCACTATATTCCTCTTTCTTTCCTTTCTAACTGACTAACAACGTACTAGGCCTATTACTAAACTCTATCGTGCAGTCCCTATATGCTTGTGTTCGTGCTATTAAATTATGACTCTTTGTCCGTCCTCCTTACCAAGGACAATGTAACACTAATAAAGAAAGCTACTGAAGAATTTAAATTAACTAAATTAAAGATGTTAGTAGTACAAGGTTCCGGTCTGTGGGTGAGCCCGAAATGCTAGTAACAATAGCACTTTCGGATGCTATTCGGTCACCTGGGGGGACAATTCAAGGGTCGGTCCGGTTGGGGGTTTCCTGGTCCGGTTATGGGATTAATACAAGTTTACTCTAATTTAATCTTTTCTTTAATCTTCTATTCTGATCATTGCTATCAACCGATGTAGTTTAGGCCAGAGAGGTGGGGATAACAACCCCGATACTGATGACGAAAGAGAAACCCATTAAACCCATTTTAAGAACCGAAGTGTTAATGTTCAGACTGTCAGGTTAAGATCCAAATAAAGAATTAAGTTCACTTTTCACACAGCTAAAATTTCAGTTTGATTTTAGGTCCCAATATGGATTCTGGTGCCGCACTCAATCTACCTTTCACCGACAAATTCCAATCTGATACACTTCTGTCTCTACAAGTGTCCTTCTCCGGATTAATTAATCAAGCAATCCAACGATTAATCGGCATCTTGCTTCAGAAGTACTGGCGATCTATGCGTGATTCCAGGCAGGACTGATGTTCGCTTCCGCACCTGAATCAAATGGGTTAAAACCCATTAGTACAAAATATAAGTGCGGGAATCGAACCCAGCAACCATTATTCACTCTTATTGGCTTTCCGAGCTTGTGAATGACTTTTCACGCAAAGGTCGCTAAATTATTAAAAATTGACAAGATTCGAACATAATTTTGCGCAACTTTAACATAATGTAGAAATTTAGAATTCAAAATTTGCAGAATGCTACTATTTGGACGATTTTTTGCACCGTGATGCAAGAAATCGCAATTATAACCCGATTCTGCAATGCGCAATCTGTTTTAGCGCAGTTCTAGCTGAAACACAGATATTAAACAGTTTTGGGCCCCTTTATAACAGACAGGCGCCCATTCTACGTTCTATGCTAATTATTAAATCTGTAATTTGACTATTGCATAGAATAGTTGATTCAAATACAGAAATGTTGAGTTTAGGACGGTTTTTGGTCTTAAACTACAGGAAGATACCCACAACCTGCATAATAGATTTTAAGTCACTTTCAACTGCATTAGCACATAGAATCGAATTATTTTGTTAAGTTGCAAGATGGCTTGCTGCATACTATTCATTTTGCTTTACGTAATTAACCAACATATTAACGATTTCAGGAATGTTAGCATTGCTTACGTACTGCTATTCATGCTTATTGCCAATTATGCCATTAACGGGCTACATTACGTTAGTGTCAGTATGCCCATTCAGTGCTGATTGCGAACTATGGCCAAAAGCATTTTATAGCCTTTAAAACTGATTTTGTAGTCTGAACTGACTGAGTTTTGCCATTCTTGATTAATACTAAACTGAAACTGTGGTGGTTACTGAAACAGAGCTTTTAGTTGTTAATAAAACTCGAAACTGCACTGTGAGGCGATTTGACAACGATATTGGCATATTCTAGACCTGAAATGGAAGAATTAACATGCATGTTACAAATATGCTACTTATGATGACAAGGCTACGTAATACTGACAAATTAGAGCGAAAACTTGCATTTAGGATTAATTTTCGTCTGAATAGTGACTATTTGTAACTATTGCTTAATTTTGAAGCCCTTTTCTTGCGATTCCTCCGCCCTCCTGATGCGGGACTTCCTACGCGGACGAGTCGAGGACATTCGCTATGCTAGACAGTGGTTATGACCTAATTCGGGGTCCCCGTGACCCTAGGCTTACCATTACTACCTCATTTGCATATTTTCCCTCACACCATAATTATACGGGTTCAAACCTCACTCATGTCTGCACTCCACTTATTCAAACTCATTCATACGATTTAGCCAACTACAACATTTAACCATACAATTTCCTGCTTATTATATGACTCTTAGGTAATTGTTTATAATGCCTAATGCCCGTAATACCACGGTACTGGAATAAAACACACACGCACACACACACACACACACACACACACACACACACACACACACACACACACACACACACACACACACACACACACACACACACACACACACACACACACACACACACACACACACACACACACACACACACACACACACACACACACACACACACACACACACACACACACACACACACACACACACACACACACACACACACACACACACACACATATATACACCTTTTACATCCAATTGCTTCACTCATCACGTAACTATTAATTTATTGCACACTTAACTAAAACATACATTCAGCAATTATTCATTACTATTGCGCAACATTCATAACTGCTGACACACTTGCATAACACGTATGCAACATTCACACTGTGCCACTGCTGGCACACTTACACAACACTTATGCAACACTCACACTGTGCCACTGCTGGCACACTTACACAACACTTATGCAACACTCACACTGTGCCACTGCTGGCACACTTACACAACACTTATGCAACACTCACACTGTGCCACTGCTGGCACACTTACACAACACTTCACTTACCCAACACTTAATCAAACTAGTATGCAAAACTGTAAATCACACTCATACGAGCGTTTATCCTATTTATCTGTTGAAATTCATTTATCCGAAACAACTTATGCATAGGAAAAGAATGTTCACACGTAATTTCACACATACGAAGCAAGCACACACGCATTCAAACATACATGCGCACTATCATTTCTTAGCTATTGCGTACCTAATCCTAACTAATACGTAATTATATACGATTCATAGCTAAAACATGATCAAAACAATATAACAATCCTTAAACTAAGTTCTCTCGTGTGTGTGCACATCTTTGCCCTAATAAAGTGTTAACTTTTCTTAAGTTTACCAGAACTTAAAATCGAAACTTTGAAACTTTGATATTTTGAACTCGCTATGATTAAATTCTGGGGAAACTTTATTAACTTTTGCAGAAAGCCGAGTGAATAATAATTGCTAAGCAATTATTATTACTAAAACACAAATATCTACAACACAATTAACTGAATGTGGGGGGAAAGCCGGCCATTTCCCTTGAGGAACTTAATAATTAATATTTAAGAGTTGGATAACTCAATGTTTTAGAATTAGCTTTAAAATGACCTATATTCTGTTAAATCCTAGTAATTTTATAGCCGACCTACGCTAAAATAAATACATTTTACAAAACAGTGAGCTTAAGACTCGATTGCGCCTTTGTTGAACAGTATGGCCGGCAACTCCTAGTTGCCGGCTGTGGGGACATAACTCTCCAGAACTAACTCAGATAACTTTAGGGTCGTAGCAAAGGGACCCTCTAGCTCAAACTCAGGGATTGTGTCCCCACTTAATAATCCCGTATTCTACTATAAAAACCCCAAATTTAGGCGAAAAGTGCCTTATTAAAAATGGAAGAATCGACGGTCGTGGCCTCAAAACTATATATATTAAAAAATGGCCCGAAGGCCTCAGTACACATAAGAAATGGCCAAAACGGCCTCTGAATTCCTAGAATTTTCTTCTCAGTTTGTGGCCAGGCATAAAAAACCTATATGGCCCTAATTGGTAAGAGTTCGCTGTAATTCTCAAAATCTTTCCTGGCCCGAAGGCCAGTAAAGTCCTGTGTTTTAACCTAACCTGGGAGAGTGCGCTGTAGCCCCCATGCAGATAACAACTGCACTGGAGAGCGCACTAAAAGGGAAGGGGGAAGCAACCGCTCTCGGTTGCACTCAAGCGAACACTGATTGAAAAGAAAATTTTGGGACCGAGCTGCCAGTTTTGCTGACAGGTCGGTGACAGGTCATTAGCGAGTTCAGGGCGGAATTTATCTTTTATTTTAAGGCAAAGCTTCTAGAAAGTTCTAGAACTTTCTAGAAGCTCGCCACCTATAACACAGTGATTGCAGCGGCTGGTTTAGCCAGCTGGCCGTTGGGGGTAGAGATTAATGAGGTTTTGAAATTATTACCCCCCAACTGACCCATTTTGATATATTTCGGGTGCTGAAACTTGGCGAAATTTTGCGAAACTTTCTCTAACACATAAACGCAACCAAAGGGAGAACTTTGCAAAATTTCGTAACTTTGTTGAAATATCGTGCGAGATGTACAATTTTCTACAAGTTCAAAATTACATTATCGTATACTACGTACTTATTTGTATCTACCTAGCTATTCGTTATTATAATTTTATAATTAATAATGGAGGTCAGCCCCCTCCAATCTTTATGACTTGGGCTAATATTCCTATTCTCCTTCTTTCTTCTTTGTTGGCCTTGTCCTCGGCCAGAAGTTCAAGTGAGGACAACTGCTAGGCCTTGGAAGAAAGAGGCCTAGCAGAAAGAGAAGAAGAAAGGAAAACCACACCCATGAGGTGTGTAGTCTGGGAGGTAGACAACTCCCAGACAATAAAAAGAGAAAAAGGTTTGACTTAAGTCAAACCTAATAAAAAACCTTTTTAGAACACTCCTTTTTAGAGTGTTGGGATTAGGGAATAAAAAACCATTTTTAAAAGACGTTTTAAGCTGTAACTTTCTTATTTTTGGGAGTTAGAAAACCGGGTTTGGATTTTCGGAATCAGGATTAAATTCCCTTTCATATGAGCCCAAGTCATGTTTCCGACCAAAATTATAAAATTTAACTAAATATGAGCTAATTATCACTAGTCATTACTAATTAACCTTATCTAAGTACGTACCTAGCTATTTTATACCTAATATTGAACCATCTTCAGACATTTGTCATTTTTTGTGCAATTCTTTACTTTTCAGGCAATTTCACGACTACTTTTGGGTTGTTTGGCCCATAAATTTTATATTTTCGACTAATAACTTTCATAGGAAAAGCGATAGGCATTGAAGGCGGTGCGGGAAGGCTTGTGAGAACTACTTTATGAATGAGAATTCATGAATATGCAAAGGAACAATAAGAATGCCATTGTCTACTTCCGTGGAGAGTAATAACTCGTCTATATTCCTAAGATTCATTAATATTTCGTGGTTTTACGTCGTGGGGGGTAACAACTCCGATTAATAGGGGAATTGGTGACCGAATTACCCTTGTTTACAACATCAGATCTAATGTTAGTGAATAATTATGCCTTAAATAAACTAAATTAGATTTAGATTAATGATTAAAACTAGTCTTTCTTGCATAATTAAGCGTAAACCTTGAGTCCTGGTTATGAGTTTTCACCTGATTTGAACACTGGGCAACTCTGGCTTAGCAACGAACATATGATTTTAGCAGATAATACATGTACATTATTTAATAGCTACATTCCATAATGATGATTGCTGATCTTCTTCATGGATCCAAGACATCGGGCTTTCTTCTTCATAATCCAACTAACTTTTGTTTAATTTTTGACCAATTTTAACATCAAATTTTATCCATCACATTACAGATGTTTTGCTGACTAAGAAGTTCAAACTCAGAAAGTGGGGTTAATCGTCTTAAGTTGGAAATTTGGGGAGCCCCATGAGCCCAAAAGCAATCTCATACGTCATGCTTATCATGACGTATGCCTTTTCTTTCTAAGATTTTCGCCTTCAAATCAAAAGACTTAAAAAGGACCGAAAACTGCAGAAATTCACGTGGACAAGGCTGAGAGGGGAGAAGGTGACTGAACCCCAATTCCAATCAGTTTGAGGTTGACTCGCTTGAAGTGTGGCTGTGCCCAGAGAGTGGCTCAGTTTTCTCGTGTGGCTGTTACGCCTTCGCTGTGTTTTACGTGTGCGCCTTGTTGTTGGCCTGCTGTGTTCGAACTTGTCCGTTTCGCGAGTGGAAATAGTCGGTTGTTTTGTCACGTCACCTCTCTCTCACCCTGTCTATTTGTGAACCTGCATTTGCTGTGTATTTCTACATCCTGCACTTTTGGATTTTCACTGGGAATAAGGTAAAACGGGTATAAAATACTGATTAGTGAAACCGGATTGACCAAAGCTGAGTTGTTGGTTTGATGTCTGAGTTATAGGAGAGTTACCCACTTGTAACGTTTATCATTGTGAAAGTTGTAAATTGTATATCATTAGTTTCGCTGGACCTTAGTGACCGACTGCCTACTTAATTCAGTAAATTGTAATCTAATTATTGCTGTGCACCTATTGACTTGACTGTTGTAGCTTCGGGACTTGATTTGAGAACAAGGTGGACCACAGTTCTAGTTACGGAAGCCTTGTTTAAGTAGGATAATTAGTTGACCTCAAAGTTCCGTTGAGCGGTCAACTAATTATTAGGTAATTTTAGGATAGACTGACTTGACTTTTGAGCCATTTAACCAGTGCTCAGTTTGCGTAATATTGAGCCATTTCACCAGTGCTCTGATTGTTATTCTGTCCAGGACAAGTTTGCCCGACCCCCAAACTTGTACCATTGGAAAGGGCTGAGAGATTAAAGTTTGAAGTTTGAGATCTAAGACGTGAAATAGACCTCTCAGTACCCAAATTGGCTAAAAGCATTACCTAACCAGAAATCCGTTTCTTTACATTTAGCAAATGAACTCAGACGAAGCTTCTGGAAAAGTCGCAACTGTTCAAGCATAGCCGCGTGGTAAAAACTTAAATGATGCAAAAAGCGGAGTGCACAGTCACAGCCGTTCCGAGTTTAAGAACATTTAAATTTTGGCACTGGTGTTGCTGTATTAAACCCAAAGTTTTAAGTAACATATATTCATTTGCGTATATCTAAATAAAGGAAGCATTAAACAAAATTACAATATACCGCTTGGCTCAGAAATCTTTGAGACATGTGCAAAATCCGAGATTGCAGAATGTCCACTAGGTACTTACATAATTGACTTTTTTTCATTACGAATTTCTTTATTACTTTTTTATTACGAGGTGACCTGAGTGTTAAGGAGTTGTTAATATCTTATTGACAAATAAAACTTGAAAGTATGCAGGTTCAAAATTCTCGAGAAAATAATCCTGAATTTGAAAATCAAGATTTTGTGGCATTTGGCCAGTGAAGCAAATGATAGGGGTAGTTGTTCCGGCTTCAGCAACCATGTCTTTGCAGGTTACGTTTAGTTACGATACTTCTTGATGGCCTGCTTTATTGTATTGCTCCCTTGCTTCCCTTGCTGAAATCGTTATTGAATTGCCCTACTTTTACATTTAATTAGCTCCAACTTAAAAATTTATGTGCTCAAAGCCATATCTACTTCGATTATTGCCACTGTTTTACTGGTTAGGTATTTACAACATTTACCATGGATTTCTTCCACTTTGTATATTCCTGAGCAGTGACTTGAAATGTTTTTTCACCGTCATTGTAGAGCAGCGACCGCAGTCGTTCTTCGGCAAATCTGAGGACGCCTTCTTCTCCACGTTCTTCGTAAACGTCAGCTATCTCACCATCTAGAGTAAATATTAGTATTTTACATATCGCCAGTATAAATACAATATACTGTCTTCGCAAGATGTATTCAAGGAAGAGGAGCTGTGTTTTTACGTTTTACTGTAAATGATCAAGTGTTTAGTCGTAAACGGTTACGGATACCCTGTATTTGGACCCAGCTTAGTGGATTGCTTGTCTACTACTGATTCCTTTCAGTACTACAAATCAGAATGGTGCTCTCCGCAATCACACTTTCTAATGATACATCGTTGATGGCTATTTTCATAGTAACTAAGGCATAGCTTCAACGTTTTCAAGTTAGAACGTTAGCACTCACAGTACCTTCCTTATCACCAGCCCATTTGTACAAATGGTTCTTTTCCTTCTCGCGATACATGTTTGACCATTTTTCATCAGGATCGTGCTTAAGTTGACCGATGCCAACTGTGGAGTCTCCATCATTACTACCACAAATATTTCCAATGCGGACCATAATACTGTTATAGGCTTAATAGCCAGTAGGCAAAATAAAACTATATAATTACCACAAAACATCCTTGCCTTGTTGTGCGGGGGCTGTTGTTATACTGAGTTATACTTTCTGCACACTTATACTTGCTATTGGATACAGAAGTGCAAGATTGAAGATTTTCGCATTTACAGCTATTCGCTTATTTCAGTTTAAAGAAAAGAAAGAAAATGGAAGAAAATGAAAGAAAGCCTTTCCACGAAGAATTTCACTAACACTGTCAGACCAGAGTTGGAAGTGGGCCGCGGGTACCCACGGGTACCCGCGGGTACCCGCAGGTACCCGCGGGTACTAGAAATTTTCGTACCCGCAGGGTACCCGCGCGGGTAGTTGCGGGTATCTCTTGTTGATATACTTATTAAAATTCCAAGGATTTTCAGGAAATTGTTCGTAAAAAATAGACTTCCTGTTGGTTATTTAAAAAAATAGCTAATTTTGGCTGGGTGCCCTTCTCCATGCTTTCTACTCTCAGCGCATATACTTGTTCTATTGGGCTATATCCAGAAAAGTGGTATTCGTGCCATTTTTGCAATGCTAAATGTCTTTAATTTGATTATAAGCATGTTGCTTAATTGGAGTTTTGTGGATGGTGCACTCTCCAAACTCTCAAAAACTTGTTCGAAAGTGGAAATGTTTCCTCAAGACATTTGCCAACAAATATCCCTGGTGACTAAACACCATACCCAATAGGTGGTGTATAGCAGCTTTTAGTCTGACAACTTACATATATAACATTTCGCTTTGCTTTTTGGTATTGAGATTGTACAAGTAGCCCCAGACCAGTTTGTGGAGTGAATAATATCGAAAAACTCAACAGTTAAAATTCCTTTTGGTACAAATTCTGAGGTTTTACGTTCACAGATGTACAATGCGGGAAATTTCCCCCTCGGGGAATTCTACCACTGGTTGTGCCAAAATTGATTTCATAAGCTACAACAAGTTCGGCTACGGGAGATAAGAAAGCTGTCCAAAAACTATGTTTCCAATCTATAATTTCCGAAAATTATCCGACGTTGCCGGATTTTCTATAAAAAGCCACCATTTTGCTAAAAATGCTAAAGAATGTTGTTTTTATTAAACTCGTTGCTTTTAATTAAAATTTGCAAAAAGCCGACACTGGGACTTGAAAATTGGGCGGTTTAAATAGGAAGATTTTCTTAAAAATCAGATTTTACTATAATTTTTAAAAGTTCTGAAAACTTTTTGGTACTTTGTTGGCAAACTCATCAATTTGGGGGAATTTCCTTATTTCAGCAACACATCAAATTCAGAATACACTATAGTGATGTGGTTCGGATCCATAGAGATGGATGAATTGATGAATCGGGGGGCTTTGGAACCACCTCCGTGGGAAATCCGATGGACATGGACCCCATCAAATGGAGATCCCCACAGGTGTCCCCCTGGCATCCGTCTGGTCAACGGCGCAAATGGGTTCCAACCTACCAGGGGCACGGTTTATGGCCGTGTCGGATCAACACAGAAGCATCTGGAGTTCTTAAATTATGCTACCGAGCGGTGTGGTCCAATCCCCCACATCTTTCCCTAACGGATGATCCGATGTGTGGACCTACCTTGCCGAAGACGTGTGCTGAACTACTGGATGCCGAAGTGCCCTCATATAGCTTTTCAGCTGACGAGCCTGGAAAGAACGACAACAACAACAACAATTGATGAATCATTATTCGAGACTTTTTGGCTTTATATTAAAATTTTGTATTAAGTGTATTTCGACAAATTTGAATATTGTTTTTGGGTAACTAGAGGCCCTCCCTAGAGGTAACTAGAGTAAATTTCGCCAAACTTTTAAGCTTAATATAGTTATACTATCAGCCACTATGTAAAAGGCTAAATCATGCAATGGACTGCAGATTCCTGCCTGTGATCCAGAAATTCCAGATATGTACAGTGTTTTCGTGAAGGTCGAATACAAACATTTTTGGGCCATCCTGGGAAAACTAAAAAATTCAGAATTCTAATAATATTAATATTTTGTTGTCGATTATTCAAAAAATAAATTATTAATAAAAAATGTGTTGATAATATAAAAAATCATCCCTATAAAATGTATAAATTTGCGATCGCAGTCGAAATTTAAATTTAGCGATAAATACAAGCTTGGCTTAAAGCCAGTAAGCTTTTGTCGGTTGGCTCTCTCACTATTTCTAATTTCAGAAATTAACAAAAACGCAAAAAAAACGAAAACTTATGACAACGCAATGAAGTTTTAATTCTTATGATATATACTTGACGCAGAAATGTTAAGCTATTTTCTAATCTTTTTACGTGGTCATTGAAGATTACATATAATTGAATTACTTGTAAACTTAAAAAAATGACGAAATTGACTTGCGGCGGAATGAACAAACATATATTTGCAGCAAAAACTTCATTTACCAGATAAAATTTCGGTCAGAAATTAAAAATTTCGCCTCGTTTCCCAGTTCGAAAACTCAAGCCAATCCAACCTCGTCGATTCGATCCGAAGACGTATCTGCCCGATTTGCCGATCCAATCTACATCACTGATACACTATTAAATAAAGTAGTTTAAAAGCTTCAAATAAACCTTTATTTTCCACTATAGACTTTTTTAATAAATTTAACAGCGGAGTAATGATATAGCATTCGAAAAATTTTGCGGGTATCTTGCGGGTATCAGTTGACTGCGGGTCGCGGGCCGCGGGGCGGGGCGGGGCGGGTACCAGCTTGCGGGTAGCGGGGCGGGTCGGGCCGCCAAAATGGTACCCGCTTCCAACTCTGTGTCAGACTAATTGTCATCGATTAAGCAGCTGAAATTTTGGTTGCATCAACCTTTGACTGATGACAGGCACCCTGCCTCGTTTTCTCTTTGATGAGACCCTCATTTTGACAAGTTAGCAGGAATCTGAGGCACACACTTGACCTTTGTGTGTAACTTAATCTACTTGTTTGTCTGTTATCTTTAGCAGACAACCAAGAAACTGAAAGAATAAAAATAAAAGAAAATGAAAGAAATAAAAGAAAGAAAGAAAGTTTATACTGAAATATGCGAATAGCTGTACCTATAATCTAAATGTTATGTTTGGCTGTATTTAGAAGGTTATACGGCATTCCCCTAAAATCCAAAGGTCACTTTTTGTTTCGGTTTTACGCAAGTCATTCAGCACGCAAGTGTAAATCTTTCTGGTATATAAAGTTTTAGCGACACAATAATGAGCTCTTACTGTCGCCGAAATTTCCTGCCAATTGCTTTAAAAATTGCAAAACTGGCATTCTGGAATACAGCGAGAGATTAAATTTTTATTCAATAACCACATTTAAGCAAGCTGTTATTTGAAGAAGTACTGTTCTTGAATAGAAAGATTTTGTGAGTTTCAGAATATATAACAATTTTTCTTGGAAAAATAGAAGCGGCGAGCTCCTTTTCTGTTTTAGGCTGATAATTTCGTTACTTTGCCATAAATTTTATTGTTTTTGGAAAATAGTTTCCCCACACAGAAAGTAACCTTTTCTGCTGAACTTAAAAAGTAACTGCTGAATTGTGCTGTGTGAGCTTTGTTTTATTAACATCGCACAGAAATTACTCTATATTTATGTCATCAAGAGTACATAATAGATAAGAGTAAGAAACTCTTACACTAGCATGTACAAATCATGTAAGGTATGCTCGGTTCATTAACTCGGGACCCCCCGTAACATGATTTGTACATGCTAGCGTAAGGTTTCTTACTTTTGTCTATTATGTACTCTTGGTCATTAAATGGAGTCCATCCTTCGGGCAGGTTTAGGTTAGTCAGATTTTCTTGCTTACTTCACTCGTCTGCTTCTCTATTAAACTCAGTTTCCTATCATTTTACTACACGTTAACGCAGCGCCGACTTCGACACACATTTCGAGCTTCAGCTCACCTTGGAAAATCGCCCAACTTCAAAGCGCACATTAGTACCGTAGTTCGCTTTCAAAGCATAAAATATGTAAAACTTATATATCAACCGAAGGTTGTATTTATGTTTTTTTCAGTTCTTTACATCTTTTTAAAATGTTGCAGCCATGCCAGCTTCGTTTTGCTTTGTGCTTTATACGGCGCTACATATGCGTATTAGTGAGTGTAGTCTTGAAGCAAAGTTAGAGATGAGGATTTTGGCTCATGGCTCTGCTCGGCTCGCGAGCCGAGCCGAGCCAAGCCGAGCCGCCAGCGATGTTCCCCGATCCGAGCCGAGCAGGTGAATTGGAACTCCGATCCGAGTCCAGCCGACCCTACCGAAAAAATTTGGTTTCATTGTAATGCTACCGAATTTGTTCAAACAAAATCGCAGACAAATTCAGTGAATTCTGTTTTCTGTTTTCAACTTAGTCTCTTCATTTTCTATTTTCTTTAGCTTTGTTCCTATCTTCCAAGCCATTTTAGTCTAAATGTTGCTTAAAGTCAACTAAAGTATGGTGTAATTAGACAGAAATATTTTTGACATATTTATTTCGACGTGTCCTATTTGGTTTTATTAAAAAATATTACAACTAAAGTCTGCATGGTCTTTGTGACTAGTAGTAGTAGTACTGTGACTTGGGTTTTCGTAGCATTAATTCATCACATAGCAGAAAAGGTTGTAAAACTGTTTCTTATACAACAGAATAAGTACTATGAATTGTAGAGTTTTTCTGAAAAATAATCGTAAATTTAGTTCCGTTTTATAGTTAAGGTGCTGGTTTCCTTTCGGGTATTTTTTACTATTACGGCTTTAATCCTTTTCATAAATAGTTGAAACTTACGAAACAACCTATTTCCGTGCTTTTCCCATTCTGTGACCAGTCCCGTATTTTTTGACCGAAAGATAAGAAAGTTTCGGTTTTTGGCCTTAGGTTTCCAGTAGGTAGAGCAGACACTGGATTGGTTGTTATGGCTGGAAATAGGACACAAAAATAAACATTTCTGTTTTGACAACCATCGACGAATTCCGAAGATTTTTGGCAGAGTGAAGTTTCGCACTTCTGCGGAGGGACGTTTTCCTGGTTTGGGCTAAAACGTTTTGAGTAGCAAGAAAACTCAATGCGAAGGTTGTGAAATTTCGTGTTAACGTGCATTTGGCTGATTTTCTCGACCGTTAAGACCTGCTGAGCCAAATCTGAAAAGCGTCTCTTGGCCCATAGTCCTTCTCATATCATGGCACAAACAGTACCTTTGGCCGATTTTACAGTTTTAAGAAATCGATGTTCAAACATTTTTGGTCTATATTTAGCCGTTATGGCAAAATATTTTTCCTGATTTTTTTGCTAATTTTGCTATAGTTGCGTAGCTCATGTGAATGTCCTAATTATAAGCTGTAAAGCGATGTGCATATATATAAAGCTCTTTCCAACTCGCAAAACTGCGAAAGTTGTAGCGTTTTAAAGAATCACCACAAACGCACTGCGCAAACGTATAGTATTTTGCAATTTATTAGAGGATGCCGACTTCTTAAGGCTGTGAAAACAAAAAGGTTTTCTCGCGATTTTTTTGGCGTTCATGTCTGGTTCCTTTCTATATTACATAGCATGAGATAAGAATAAATTAAGGAAAACAAGCGCGAATAGGTGCCAGCCGGAATGGTGTCCCACGTTCGTAGAATCAAACTATTACCAAAGGCCAATATCATTAAGCCTTATCATCGTCGACTCTACAGCTTGCAGCGTGTCGATAATGATGGAATTTTGTTGATTCTCAATAGTATACAAACGCAAGACAGCTGTTTTCAAGCCATTTGTCTAAAACAGCGTGGAAAATCCTCAATTCGGCGCAGTCGCACAAATTTGCAATTTCAAGGCGAGCCGGGCCGACCCAATCCGACCCACTTTCAAAATCCTCCCGAGCCGAGCCGGAAAAGTCCGGCTCGTCCTCATCTCTAGAAGCAAGCTAAGCTACAAAAACCGCTTCATTCAAAAGTGTAGATGCTTTGTGAAAACATACATATATGCGGTAGAAATTATACGGTTATAATATAGCTTTGAATTTGGACGAAGTTTCTTTCTGAATATGGTGTATACGCGGCGGCGCGTAAAAATCTTAAAGCAATTGATGCAAATAATTCAATTATGTATGAAAATCAGTTCATTTTAAGCATGTGGAATCCACTCTTGATAATGTATGTACATAGGACACTTCACATGAAACTTATTCTTCTCAAGCAAGCTTATTGTTCCCACAGAAACACACACATAATTAAGAAATTCCATCTCAATCAAACAGAATATACACAGTTATGTTCGTGTCTATATTAATGCTTTTCAGAATTTGTTAGGATATAAACTGAGCTGATTGTATTCATTATCCAAGTGAATATTTCACCTGCAAACACTTCTCTACAAATGATAATAAACGCGCTTTGCTGTGATTGAATAGAATACTCAAGCAATCTTAAGTTTGCTTCAAGAAAAGTATGTACATACTTGGTTATAACTCCCTTGGATCCCTCCACATACCTTTGTACGTCAACTTCTGCCATAAGAAGCAACTAGCAAAGAAAAATGGATTGAAGGTTTACAGATCCATATTGAAAGATAAAATGAAATTGTTCCATCAAAAATAAAAAAATTAAAATTCAGTATGCTTAATTGTTTGATAAAAACTAATTTACCTGAAAATGTTTTCTCTGTATCAAATTGCCCCTTTAATAGCATTAGAAAACTTAATACTTTGATCCTGTCCCAAATAAATTACTCAACGAAATTGAAATCCACTGAACCAGGTCTTTTTCGTGATTGTTATAAATAAATAAATCAATTACCAATGTCCATGCATTTTTATTCTTGCTGAATTAGGAGCGTATAAAGACAGTTTACATGTATTCGTGTTCTTTATAACAATCTGGGACCAGTCCCGTATTTTTAGGTGTAAAGATAAGAAATTCTGGCTTTTGGCCTTATTGTCTCAGTAAACAGCAGAGACACCGGGCACCATTGTTATGGTTGGAAAGAGGGCACCAAAATGAACATTTTAGCTTTTGCAACCATTGCGTTATTCCTAATCTTGGATAAGCCAAAAACAGATTTTGGGGTCAAAAAGTTACCATTTTTGAGGAAATCAGTTTATCCGACATTACTGCAACATGTATGGAGAATGTTGCTTTGTTTATACTCAATTTATACAGCATCCAGGCTCACATTTTATCAATGCCTATTTAGTTGGAGTTTACTGCTCTATGCTAAGGATTTGATCGAAAAATCATTTAGACAAAACTGCGAACGTTTTGGTTTGAACATCGATTCATCAAAATTTAACTTGACGGATTCGAAAAGGTTGTGGCATAACGCAAAATTCCCACTATTACAGAGGGTCGCATCTCTTGGTTTCACCCAAAACATTTCCAGTCTCGAGAAAACTCAGTGCAGAGTTACAAAATTTAGTGTCTCCGTCAGGGTTTTTTTTGCGTCCAGAAGTGCGCCTGGACGCAAAGTTTCTTATCTTGACGCAACGAAATTTTAACGGGACGCAAACTAGACGCAACATTATTTCGGGAGAAAATTCACTTTTGTAAGAGTGAAAACTTTAAATGTTTCCAGTACCAATTTTTCCATATTTTCTAAAAATTTTCTCGGTTTCTGGGGGGCTCCGCCCCCAGACCCCCTGGTGTTTTCCCCTATGTCATCGAATGCCAACGCTTTGTAATGTGTCAGTACTTGTTGAGTTATTAGTTGAGTTATCTACCTGTATCGATACATTACAGGTCAAAGCCCATTATTAATAAAATTTGTAGCCGTAGCCGAATACCCAAATTTTTGGGATCATGTAATGTAATGAGGTTCATACAATTGCATTAGCGCAGTTTTTAAAGTCAAAATTTTGTTCTTGACTGGATTTTCAAAACATTTTCAGCTTCGGAGGGTTAATCCCTTAATTACCAAAAGTCAACCAAATTTGTAGAGCATCCAATTTTTGGTTTGGTTCATTTAAAGCATTCTAGCGCAGTCATCGAAAAACGTTTGTCCTTGTGAAATTCAGGCATTAAAGGATTAATCAATCGTATTCGTAACCAACGTTAATATTTCACTGTTTTTGCCTTTGATTAATGCTGCAGTACGCATCGCATGCACGCTCTTTGTTTATTGATTATTACTTCTCAAAATGAAAACAACTCAAAATTCTATAATTTACAAATGTAATTTACACAAAAATGCATTAGGTATTTTAGTTAAATGTATCTGATGACAAATTAATCTTTTTAATCATTTTCATTACGTAATTTCAAAACATTTCTCCAACTTCTGGGGGGCTCCGCCCCCCAGACCCCCCGCTGCTTGTTTGTCATAATGTTTCCGGGATTCATTAGTTCTCTAAGTTTTCAAAACAGGATTACTGCCTTTGTTCTGAATGATATTAATTTTATAGCTATTTAACTAATTCTTAATTAGTTTAACTATAACATCAAACATCTGAATAATGTGTGTCAATAATATAAAAATTGGTCATGATATGTGTTAGATACAACAGATGCGAATTAAATCGTTTTGAACATGTGCATTATGGATTTATCCGTAATTTCAAAAAATTTCTCCAACTTCTGGTGGGCTCCGCCCCCCACACCCCCCGGCGTGTATATAGGGCATATTTCACATATTTTGTAACCGTGCATTACTTCTCAGTAACATCACCGTTCTAAGTACTTTTTCATACGATTAAATTATGTTTCACTAAAGAAATAATCGACATTTTTATAAAGAATACAATTTTTGCTTATAAAACACGCTAAAACAATAATTTTACCTGGACGCAAAATTTCTTAACGGGACGCAACTTAAAATTAACTGGACGCAAGGTTGACGCAAATCCGAAAACCAAAAAAACCCTGGTCTCCGTGCGTTAGTTAGTGTGGGAATATACGCAGCAGCGTAGCAGAAGTTTACGAAGTTCTCTACAATTTGTTTGTTTTGTTACTGTTGTATAAAGCCTTTGGCTTCCAAATTTAGCTAACTTTCTTCGGAGTAAATTCTTTGGCTTCGCCATTTAGCTATCTTGAAAATCGAATTTCGTGCAATATGCAAATTAGTTTATGACTATAAAAACGGGGGAATTTTCGGAACAGTCGGTCACTTTTTCATGTTGACATCATCCTATCACCACTGCTCATCAGGATCCCAGGAACTAGAGGTTGGTTTGGGGGGAAGGGGAGAAATTGTTGAGCACGGTCGATGTTTATATTTGTTTGAAAATTATTATTGTTATCACTATTTTGCTTGAAATAAACACTTGTTCTCTACTTTCGGCAAAATTTATTAGGGATCTGGATTTCACACACTCATCACGAACCTGCCTTTCTTCTTTCTCAAATTTAGTCTTTGCTTGAATTCAAATTCTACATTAGTGCAGGCCTCGCTTAGGAAGATCTTTCCTTTTGATGCAATATGCAAATTAGCTTTCAAACTGCTGTTCTTGATGACACAACGCCCGTCTGTTCGTAGTGCTCGAATGTTATCAGTCCGGCCGGATGCCTGCTAGTTTATGGCGCGAGTGAGTACTGCTTTGAAGAAGAATAAATGAAGTTAATTTGGTAATCCGTGGCGGCAAAATTTTGAATAAGCCGGGAAGTAATTTGCAGCTAGTGGTGACTAAGTCACTGATAAGGCTGTGTACCCGAATGATGAAGGCGTTGAACTTAAGGTTCGATGTTCGATTCCCACTTTTGCCAGAATGATATTGGATTGTTGTCTTGAGCAACAAAGTTTGACCCATGTTCCATAGGTTGGATTAGGCTTTAAATGGTGGGCCGGAATAATTTAAATTTAAATGGTTACTGGGAGAAGTACATGCTAAAAAACTTATAATCCACGTGTAGATCGCGGTGGAAGGCACCTCCTTTAGTGTTGTTGTCCCGACCGGCTTTGTTGTTCGGTCCCAACCTGTCGGGCTTGCAAAGTAAGGTGCTTGTTAAGGGGATTGGCACTTATTTCGAATAACACATGTGAAAATTAAGTCGTTTTTAAACAGGGAATGCTGCCAGATTGCTGAGATTAGGTAATTTAAATTTCATCCCCATAGCTGTGTCCGAACGTGCTACAACCGTGCCCGAACAACACAAGCTGGTTTGATCTAAGTGTAATGCTTATGTCTAAGGCAGACTATGACCCAGTTTGTTGTGCTATTTAATTGTAACTAGCTCATCTGTTACAGCCTCAACTACGGATTACTGTAGGAAGCCAGGATTTGTGCAACCAATATTAGAAAGTAGCCAGTTTTGTCCAGTCGACATGAGCTAGACCTTGTTATTCCATCTCGTGATGTTCACTTCCGTCAAACTAACTGAAATTCCAAATTACCTTCCATATGTAGGATTCAGTATTTACCAGGTTCAAACTTTAGCAAAATTGTTTAATGTTTGTGACCCAAATAAAACACTACAGCAATACCCGAAGCAACATAATGTATGTATGAAGAACAGCAACAAGACTACAACATCGACTACAAACAATATCGAACATGTAAATACTACATAAAATTTTACATGCACAACATACAAATGCAACAGTTTCAACTTTGGAATATTATATATATTACACAGTACCGGCTCATTATCAGAAATATTCCAAATCAACTTGAAGTGACAATTTCGTTGTTTCATTGCAGTTTTATATCCTTAAACTGATAATGTAGCTTTACGACATGTCAACAGCAGAAGCAATCACTTTACATTCTCAATGTTATCTCCTTCAGTTCATACCATTGTAAACATGGATTATAGTTAAATCTTTAGTGAGCACTAACAACTGCTGCGGCTCGCTCAAATACTATAGAAATTTTTGTGTGCTTAAAAGTGACTGATGTGGGGAATATAGAATAGGACAGTAGTAATACTGTGGTAAAACTACCTATAAAAATCAAGAAACATGCGGTACTTAATTAATCTACATTTTCGGAATGCATCTCATTGGCTTAGATTTTGTGAGGGATAAAATGCAAAGACGAGAATCAATGTAATGACTAGGTAATCAGACAATTAACTTTGAGAAGTAAATAAAAGACTGCGCTGGGATAAGTAAACAGTTTTTCTGCTTGCTTTCATCTAGGGTCAACGTACTAGCGATAGCAGAATGTTGCCAGCGTCATAGTTTTTATTAACGTTTTCGCTCGAGCCAAAGCCAATAATATGTTAACAAAACGTGTAAGTATTGCAGGTGGTAACCAGACATTACAAGCATTCCACAAAAAGAATGATTCAAACAACTTGCATTCATACACTGGGAAGGGCTTGTCCTCGAAACATTTTAAGGTGGCTTATGAATACAAATTGACGTAGGTAAGATTAGCATTATGTTTTTTGATACCATTAACGAAATCATTAATAAGATTTGGGGATCTTCAAAACATTTTCAACATAGAAAAATTTGAAAATTCACAAGCAAACTGAATACTAAACTTGTTAAATTTAAATGAAGCTTCCGGCTTTGTATTTTTGCATCCAGTTGGATCAGGTATTCCCAGTTACTTTGCTCCTGATACAGATTGGGTTTATATCTTTCCCGGAATGGTGGTCTTGAAAGTCATAGTCCTAAGTATATTAAGCTATGTCAGACAGTAAAGACAAACAGTCCTGTACGAAAAAGATTAGGAATACATATTACAAAATCATGTAATCTTCTTAGCCAAGCTATCCCCTGTGTTCTGTAATTTGCTTCTCTGTTGTAATCTGTGACACGATTCGAGTAGTGGCAAGACCCGATAACTGTATTAACTTTTTTAGAAAGCAAACGCGAAAACGAGAATGAAAAATCATGTACAGATAAAAGTTACAAGAATGATTCATCAGGTACAAAACATCCCGATACATATTAAGGTTAAGATAGTAATTTTCGGTGGCAATAGCGTCAATAAGTCCTTCATAAGAGTAATTTTCGAAATAATATTTAATACTGTAACGGACAGTTTTATTTTCGAATCGCAATATAATTGCTAGCACACAATAAATATTAAGTGCAGCAAAAATTAAATAGGGCGTACAGATAGATATTATCAAAATTGACATATTGATATTTTTCTTAACCTTTTCCGCATGCGCTACATTCGATGCCCCGGATGCTTTTTGCGCTTTTATGATACCAGCGATAGTTAAAACGTTCCCTACCAAAAGAATGCCTGCACATACAAAAAACGTTACATTTTGGGTTCGTAAAATATTTGCTCGAATGTCAGATGTCATGAATTCTGCCACACCAAGCCTGTATTCATCCCTATCCGGTCTGTACGTATCATCGTACTTTCGCGAAAAGAAAACATCTGGTAAAAATAGAATAGCAGAGTACAGGTATCCCACACCCACGGTTATGTAAAATATAATGTCCATTCTAAGTTGCTGATATCGTACTGGTAACCAAAGTGCAATCACTCTAGTAACAGTAGCAACAACCAAAACAAACACACTGGCGGTGGTGAAAAAATGTGATAATGTGTGTCTCATGACATAAAACCAAACGTAGACGATGTTTCGATATTTCATGCGGTAAATCAAGTGGAATACACTTGTTACGAAAAACGGGATCATCCCCAAAAAATCACAAATTAGCATGCACTCATGGTACCTTGTGTTATCGGCGTTTTTAAACTCTTCATCTCTTAGTACCACAAAACCCGCAACCAGACCAACTAATGATAAAACACTTAACGTCATTGCAGCATCAATATCGCGATTTTTATAGTACGCTTCAAATTCAGCCAACAGTAGCTTACACTGTAGCAGTCCCAGTTCTAGTATTTGACAGCCGGTGAAATTAGCTACATAGGCTGCTGCGATGTACTGGTCAAAATACCAGAGCATATAGTTTCCGCTTTCATAATTGAATAATTCCATTTGGCAGGGATCCACAATAGCCTTCATTTCCGGCAGAAAGAAAGTGTCGTTCCTGAAAATATGTAATATATATTATTGTAAATTGTATTGTAAATTGGACACTTCTGAAAGTGTCCAGACAGATAGATAAATTATGCATGTGCGCAGACAGATAGGTAAATTCTTACAATTATCGCATTCTGTCCGGACAGATGAGTAAATTATCTATGTGTCCAGAACAGGGTTGGACAGATGCGTAAATTTTTAAACTAAGCAGCAATAATGAAGAATATTTGTGTTTATAGCTGTTATTTAATTTCAGTATAATTCTTTACTTTATTTTTAATAGCTTATGCATTGTTCTAAAGCTTGTTATTCTAAAGATGTTATTGGCTTATGATTGACTAAAGTTTAAAATATATTATTTGACCGTGTTAATTTTATGTATATAACATTTTGATTTAAGAATTTTTTCTGTACTTATTTGTATGCAATTACAACTAATAAGAACTTTGGTAACATAAGATATAGGAATAAATAATTAAACGCTAGCATAACATGAAACGTAAATATGTAAATTTAATTCTTATTAATTTCACAGTTTGTTTCCATTTTAAATTACTTTAGAATGACGGCACCAACATTTCACAAATAAATACATAAAAATAATTAAAATTAATTAACAAATAAATAAATTGGCAATAGCGATCAATAATTGAAACGATATCTAATAAATGTTAATCAAATTAACAAGATCAAGTAAGAGATTTTTAAAATTTAATAAAATATAAGCTAATAAAATATAGTGACAAGCTTTAGAACAATGCATAAACTATAAAAAATAAACTGAAGAACAGTACTGAAGTTAAATTACAGCTATAAACACAAATATTCTTCATTATTGCTGCTTAGTTTAAAAATTTACGCATCTGTCCAACCCTGTTCTGGACACATAGATAATTTCTATTTCTGTCCTTCTATTTCTAATTCAATTTCTGTCCGCACAGAATGCGATAATTGTAAGAATTTATCTATCTGTCTGCGCACATACATAACTTATCTATCTGTCTGGACACTTTCAGAAGTGTCCAATTTACTCATCTGCCTGTAACATATATATATATATGTATATATATATATATATATATATATATATATATATATATATATATATATATATATATATATATATATATATATATATATATATATAATGTCCGACAAGTTGGACATGGGACGCAGAATAAAAACTGTCGGAAAGAAGAAGATCCCTTTGAATAAGTTGAGAATGCTGATTTCGTTAAAGAATGCGTTGTTAGTCCACAGTGATGAACGTTTGCAAAATAAAATTCTGTAGCATTTTGGCATCATCTGCACAGTCCCACTTCAAAACGTTGACACTCGCATTCGTGGTTAATATTTTACTCTTTTTGATATTATGGTAATTATTATATTTATTTACTATATTTATTGAAAATCATACTCTACATATTAGAAGCATCATTTTAGCTCTACTATCATCTTTGCCTTAAGATAAAAACAATTAATATAATACTGTTTTAAACAATTAGCACAATTTTTAACAAGTTAATACTGAAAATAACTAAATATGACAAGCTTATTAAGACGCTTGGCAAGATATCAAGACAACGCCATGTACCATTTCATATTTGCATCCATACTCAGAAGCGTTTCTTCAAGATCATCGAAATATTCTTTAAATTCGCAATGATCAACGGCTTCCGACATTCTAGCGACAATTGGGATCAGTATCCAAAGAAAATTCATTTTGTAGTGACCAAATAATCATCCAATTTCTGAAACTGGAATAAAAGAGAACTGAAGCTTTTTCATAACGTCAAATAATTGTTAGTGCGCTATTATAATTGCATGATATTTATGGACATGCACTAACATGGTATCGGACCCTGGGGAGGGCTAGCCCCAGGAAATTTTTCATGAGGTTTTGCACCTTGAAATGAAATTGTCGAGTAGGCTTCTACCATTCTCATCAATTAACTTAATTTTCAACAATTTAATTTTTCTCCCCGGAAAAACGAGACTAGGCCGATCTTTCCCCCTCGGAAAATAAGCCTAGGCTGAATATTCTGCTTTTAATCCCCCCCCGGGAAAAATCAGCCTAGGTGATTCTTCCCCCCGGAAAAATCAACCGACACTGAACTTTCTCCCTGAAAATCGGCCTATTAGCCTGAAGTTGTCCCAGCAAAAAAGTCTGTGCGACATGACATGTGACATGTGGAAAATTTGAATACAGTAAACATATTACCGCATAGAATTCACTTTTTATCATTCAAAAATTCAGTGTTCTAAAAATTCATCATATAAATTACATAATCTGAACCACGTTTACTAAAATGTCGTTAGTCACGGTGAAAGTTTTCCCCCAAGAAAATTTTCACCCAGAAAAAATTTAACGAGTGAAATTTTACCTGTTAAAACATTGGTGAAAGATTTGTAAAAGTGAAAGTGAGATATAACCGTTGACCTGTAAATGAATTTTTAAAACTAATTTTCTGCTTTCCAATCAATTTCTTATTCAGAATATTATCTTATTAATTGAATCAAACTTTTAATCGTGCTCATCATAATATAGCAACATTTTTAGGAAATTGTTACATAATGACACGCTTTTAAAAAGAGTTCTCGCAAGAAACTACAGGAATTATTGTAGTTTTCTATAAAAGTGGTTCTGTGCGGTCTGTCATAGCGGAGATTCCTGTGTTTTCCATTAAAGTAAGAATCGTAGTTTTACAGGCATTTCTAACAGTAATAATTGCAATAGTTTCCTGTAGAAAATATGTAAATATATTGTAAATAAACCTGTACTTTTTAAATGAGCTATCTGCAAGAAAGCTTCCTGTGACAACTTCAGACAAATAGGTCGATTTTCAGGGGTCAAAGCTCAGTGTAGGCTGATTTTTCCGGGGGGGGAAGAATCATCCTGGGCTGATTTTTCTGGGGAAAAATTAAAAGTGGAAAAGTAGTGATGTCTTGAAAACGAAACCTCATTCTGACTATACCGTTCAGTTGTTAACTAATTTGCATATTCCGTGTTGTCTGTTAACGTATGCAAATTAGTTATACTATAAAACTACTATATAAACGATACTATATAAACCGTTGTGATTATGTGAAAGCGCCAGTCAATCAGTAAACTCTCTGGTTGATCTGTTGAGGAACCTTTATACTGGCGACGAGACAAATCTGATGGATAAGCCTCCTTAGCCGAAGACCTCGAAGATACCGTATCGAGCCAAAGAAGACTATTCCCTTCAGGTTTGTTCAAAGTCTTCTATTGCTCTGAACTGCCTACTCCTACGGCCTCATTCCGGAAGAATCCTGATCCACTGGTCGGAAGACGCGAAGACGACGATTCCCCACAGGTTGTTCAGAGTCTTTTATTGCTCTAAACTGCCTACTCTTACGGCCTCATTTTGAAGTGCCAGAACTTGGGTGTATCATTCAGTGATCGCTCAACTTGGCATAGGGAGTTCAATCCCACCACCTGGGATTTCTCCAACTATGCCTACGCCTTGGATCAATGGTTTCTATCGAATGGTATCATATATGAAGCCAAGAAGAAGCCACTCTCCTCAGCTCCATTAGGACAACTTTTCTGAAGCTGTTCCTCAGCCTAACAGCTGCAGACACGCCGGATCAGAAGGACTACAGTTCTCTGGTTAGCTTGCTCCTCAAGCATTGGGAACCAGAGCCCAGTGCTATTGCTGAGCGCTGCAAGCTTCACCGCATCACTCAGCAACCAGACCAATCTATCCCAGAATACCTTGCTACCATCCGAGCTCAGTCCAAATTCTGCCGCTTTGAGAACGGTCAACTGGATCCACTGGAAGAACGTCTCCGGGACATTTTCGTAGCCGGCCTTCGATCAGAGTAGGTGAATACCCGATTCTCCACTGAAGAGCCGAATCCTTCACACTCTTCACAGCAATCCCGGTTGCCCAGGCCCAGGCATTGGCAGAACGGGATATCCAGGAGACCAAACCTTTTGGCTCACTGGGCTTGAACTCTCCGGGTGTCCACTGGACTGCCATAGAAGGTCCCTCCAGGTCGGTATCCGGTCAGCAAAGGTGCAGGCTGGAAAGTCGTTGCCCACATCAGCTTGCCGCTCCTGTGGGAAAACTGGCCACTGGGAAAACAATTGCCGATTCTGAAGTTCAATATGCCATAGCTGCGGGAAAACCTGCCACATTACCCCAGCCTGCCAATGAAATTTCAAGCAGTCAAAACCCAGCTAGGCTCGCGGTGATCGGGTAAACGAAGTCAACGCCGTCAGGTATCATATATTGATCCTTCAGCATCTACCTTGGATATCCACTGTATCCAGTCAACAACCAACGACTTTGTCGCGGATTCCCGGCCATTGGTCCCCGCCAGGATCCAAGGAACCGATGTCAGCTTTGAGGTTGACACAAGTTCCCCGGTCACTCTTATATCTGTGAACCTTGCCAGAACCCTGGGGATCCGATACTCTTCAATACCACTGAATTTTAACTCTGCAACGGGCCGCAGTTTTCGGGTAGCTGGCCGTGCCAAGGTCAATGCTTCCACTGGTTCGAATCCAAGCCACGTCAGCTCTACGTTGTGGCGGAGCAGGTTCGGTCAGTTATGGGCAGAAGGTGTACTCGTGCGCTCTTTGGAAACAACTGGCTGAAGAAGCTCACTGGCCAAACTGGTTCTGCAATCCATGCGGTTCATCCTCTCCCGCCAACCGTTCAAGTGGAGAGGCTACTGTCAAACTTCCGGGACACTCTTTCAAGTCAGGACTGGGGAAGGCCATCGACCTTGAAGCTCGTCCCACTCTCAAACCGGATGTTGTTCCAAAGTTCATAAAGCCACGGCCGATTCCTCACGCCTTGGAAACTACTTACTTTGGAGCGGGTGGTCTCAGATGGACACTTGGAGAAAGTGCAACGCAGTGAATGGGCTATCATCATTTCTTGGTGCCGCTAACTACTGTGAAGTATTTTCTAATATTTCACTTGATTTTCATCTAAATTTATTTCAAATGTATTGCTATCTTCACAAACGGTAAATGAAAATTGTCCTCTCGTTTAAGGACTTCGTTCCTTAGCTAATTGTCTAAGTTCCAGTTCGAGCGCTTAATTTTCAGTCAGTTCTACTTGTGATTTGGCGGGGATACGGTCGGTTCTGTTTTTCGTCTTCTCACAATTGTTACCGATCGTTTAGTTCTGGAAGTCTTCGGGGGTTGACCCCTTTTTCTCTTCTATTTTGGTCTTGGGTTTGTGCGTTTATCTGATTGCTTTTGTCTCTTTGGTGTTCGTCTGTCACTGAAATTTTTATATCTTCTTGAACTGTAAAGTTTGTTTTCTATTATTTTTGTTTATTCCATAATTTTGTTCAAAAGAAGTAAACTCACGGTACTAAAATAGAATGCCGGCGCGTTTTGTAGTTGAGTAGGGTAAGCGAATTAGATGAATGGACATGCACACACTCTAGGATCTTGCAAATCTTCCGTTTATTTAAAATTATCTCTTCATTGACTTCAGTCAAACCTTTACACTACTACGCTAAGTACATCCTGCACTTGGCAACCTTGGCAGAACCGCTAAACCGTTTGCGACGGCCACCGAACCATTCGTATTCGGCCGAGAACAGTGAAATGCCTTCAATGCGATCAAGGACAATTTGGCATCGGCCGATTTGCTGGTTCACTATGATCCGGAGGAGCCATTGAAATTAGACTGTGATGCGTCAAAAACAGGTATTGGCGCAGTTCTGTCACACATTCTGTCAGATGGATCAGATCGGCCAATTGCTGCTGTCTGCAGATCCTTGAGTCAAGCTGAGCGCAACTATTCTCAGATATTATTTTAGAAGCGCTTAGCATAGTGTATGGTGTCCAGAAATTCCGCTTCTACCTCTACAGTCGGCTTCTACGGTTTGTACCTCTACCAGCTGGGGACTGATGATCAGCCATTAATCACAATCTTCAATCCTGCCAAAGGGATACCAGAAACAACTGCAAACCGCATAAAGCAGTTGTTGTTTCTTATGGAATATCTGTACGACATAAAATTTCGGCCAACATCAGAACATGCCAACGCAGATGCTGTCCCAGTTGCCACTGCATAAACCTCCATCAGAACCGTCCGACACCGGTGCCGTTCAATTGCATGTACTTCAGATCGAGCACACCTTGCTGGATGCTGCTCGTATTGCGGCTGCCACCCGGAAAGACCCAATTCTCAGTAAGGTGACCAGATGCATTACTTATGGTTGGCCATCAAACCCAGAAGATGATCTGAAACCTTTTCATCACCGGAAAGATGAACTCACAAATGAACAGGGTTGCATTTTATGGGGTTCACGGGTCATCATTCAGACACAGCTTCAGCCTTTGGTTCTGAAGGTGCTTCAGTGCTCTCATCCTGGTGTCGTGAAAATGAAGGCACTGGCTCGTTCCTATGTGTGGTGGCCGAAATGTGATCTCGCAATTGAAAAGATGGTTGGCGCCTGTAATCCTTGCCAAGCCAACCGGAATGATTCAGCCAAATCCGATCTTCTTCCATGGGACTATCCCTTTAAGCCATCGCAACGTATCCACATTGACTTTGCGGGACCACTCCTAGGAAACTCCTGGTTGATAGTGGTTGATGCCCATTAAAAGTGGCCAGAGGTGGTTCAAATGAATTCCACTACTGCTAGCGAACTATTGCGGTTCTATCGAAGTTATTTGCCCAATGGGGTCTACCGAAGCAGTTGGTTTCCGATAACGGTCCACGGTTTATATCAAGCGAATTCGTAGCATGGGATTCAGCATATTCGAACATCGCCATATCCTCCCAGTTCTAATGGCGCTGCAGAACGCTTGGTTAAAGACATTCAAACGATCCATGAAATCCATGTCCACGGACGGAGGAGATTTATTTCGCCTCAAATTTTCTGATTTCTTATTGGAACACTCATCAGGCAGCAACGTCCGAAACTCCTGCAATGCTAATGGTTGGTAGACGACTTCGCACCAAGATGGACCTTTTACGTCCAGCAATTGAAGATACCGTCGTTAGACGACAACAGCAGTAGAAGAGAAGACGTATCATGACCGCCAGTCAAAACCTCGTTCATTCAAAACCGATGACGATGTGTGGATCCGACAACACTGCTATGGGTCCGACAAAGGGATCCGAGGACAAATCATCCATCCTACCGGCCCTGTTTCTTATCAAGCCCAAACCGATCATGGGAATGTCATTCGCTGCTATACCGACCAGATTCCTGCTGCCGAAGCCATTCCTGCCGAAGCGCCCACACGAAAGCCTCTTTTAGCAACTTCTGAACATATTTTGCCCTTTCCTGCTCCGATTCCCTACGAGGAATCGTCATCCTCCGGATAAATTTGATACTTGTGGTCAGTCGGAAGTTCCAGCTAAGGACGGAGGAATGTGATGTCGTGATAACGAAACCTTATTCTGACTACACCGTTCAGTTGTTAACTAATTTGCATATTCTGTGTTGTCTGTTAACGTGTGCAAATTAGGTTGATCTTATATAAACCGTTGTGATTATGTGAAATCGCCAGTCAATCAGTAAACTATCTGGTTGATCTGTTGAGGAACCTTTATAAAAGCCAGCCTATACTTGTTTTTCCGGAGAGAAAAATCGGCAAAGTCTATTTTGGGGGGGAGATTAGCCTAGGCCGATCTTTCCGGGGGAAAAATCAGCCGGAGGAAAGATTAGGCTGTGACACCAGAAACGTTTAGAAAAATTCTTTACACGCCATTTTTGCTTACCCCATGCCTTGATTTCGGTAGTGCTTGTACCTTGACCGGGCTGAGGTAAAAGTTTGCGATCACCATACCCCCGTGTCAACACATGAATATTGGAATGTTAAAACTGAAGAAATCGCTTCTGTATCGACACAGACAAGCAGAAACATTGCTAATTTCGGTGGCAGACTTGAGCGAAAGCTAATGTAGATAAAAAGCAGGATAGCTGGACTTAGATTTCTGAGCGTGTTGCCTCCTGCAAGTAGCCATTAGCATACGTACATGATGAGTTTACGGCTTGCAGCGCCCTCAAGATGGAGGTTTCCTTTGGTGCACTGAATTTACAATCGCTGTAACTTTCCATATTTTGAAATTGAAAAGAGATCTATACATCATTTTGAAGCTTGCAATGAGCATATTCTAATAGTTAAATGAAACTAACAAAATAGCTCACATTTCTGACAGACCAGTTAAATATTTGTGACAGCAATCTGTAAACAGCGATTTCTGAAAACTGCGTAATCTACCAAGAATTTCTTTTGTACTAGAATATCGAGCACATGCGGGCTGGGGGACGATTTTGTATTTGTCCAGCGTTTCTTAATGCTAGAGAAATCAGCCATATCTACAGAGGCACCTAATTTTGCAACTTTGCAATGATTTTTTACCCGATTGCATAGAGGAAGTTTAGTGAAATCCAAGAAAAACGTACATCCACGGTAAAGCGAATTTTTACCCTGTCGAAATAGTTCGAAATTTTTAATTTTAATACATTCTGAGCCAAGAAGGTTTGAGTATTCTTTGCATACATTCAGAACAGAGCATTAACAAATCGAACTGGTTCGATCTGTTTGTAAAAGAGTAATACATGCATTTTCCAAAAAGAATAAATGGTAATACATCTTTCCACAGCTTTAAAATAACTTCTAGCTGTGTTCATAAAGCTACAGTGTTGCACTATAGCACCACAATGATTGCAAACCATAACACAACAATTTAGTACACCTTACGCATGTAAAACAAACTTGTGTTAACTGTTAATGAAAGGTGTGTTAATGAAAGCCGGTTCAAAATGCTGCTAAGTTACACAATTATTTTGTGGATCCGCCATTTTTAAAATTCAGAATTTTAAATTTAGACTTAAACTTACTGTTAGGATCTGTTCTTGTCGGGCCAATCCGGTGATGCACTACTTAATCAGTTTTATAGATAATTCTTAGCTGACTATCCAAGTTGATATCGTATGTGTCAGCTTCCAATCTCTTGTCAGGTATTATGGCATTTCGCATGAGGTTGAAAGCTGTCAGAATAAAACAAGCCCTGTTCTTTATTCAAATTCTGTCATGCTAAATTAATAGGAGTGTCTTGTTCTGATGGACACACCTTATTAAATTCAATCATGGCTATTGACGAAAATATTAGTTAGCTTTAATTATCAGCATCTTTCCAATTTTGCGTTCAAACGAACAAATACAAACCTGGGTGCATGTGATCAAATTTAAGGATAATAATAAATAAGTCATCCTTAAAATGATTGCAACTTCCGAAAACAGTAGGTGTTAAATTGTACTTTACTGTTCATCCGAAATTTTGAATATTACTGAAGTATAAAATTTCGTTCGTTTGTTTAAACTCTAAGCGTTAAATGTAGATAACACGATAGATGCAGATGCATCTACGGAGTGTCTTGAAAAATAATTGACGTAAGCTGAAATTTGCAAAAAAACTAAAGATTATCTGCAGAATAGCCCAAAAGAGCACTCAAAGCTATTATAACTTAACTACAATTCTTATGTAATGCTTGGCTTTATAATGAAACTAAAAAAATTTATTATGGTAATTTCTTTTCTTCGTCTTTTGCGAGTAGGAATCATATAATTTCGGCAACGAATAATTCATTCTAACTTAGAGCTAAGCAATTAGCACTGATTGCTGACGCAGAGTTGGAAGCGGGTACCTTTTTGGCGACCCGCCCCGCCCCGCTACCCGCAAGCTGGTACCCGCCCCGCCCCGCCCCGCGGCCCGCGGCCCGCAGCCAACTGATACCCGCATGATACCAGCAACATTTTTCGAATGCTATATGATTACTATGCCATTAAATTTATTAAAAATGTCAATATTGTAAAATAAACTTTTATTTAATTAAACCTTCTAACCCACATACTTTACCTAACAGTGTTGAGTTGCGTTCCCGAAATATGGAAATTCACACAAATTGCTGAAGTCTTCAAAAAAGTACCAAAACTTTTTCAAAAAGTTTAGAAATTTAAACTACTACACATTTAATTAGGGATGCACCAGGGATTGGGGACCGATGCCAACCTCGGTGATTAAGCACCGGTGCCTGCCGGGACCAAAACTTTGTTTTTTGACAATTTTCAGCCAAAATTTTGGAATTTTTAAAGTCAAAATTAAATCAAACTGGTACAGATCGTTCTTCTCATCAGTTTGAATGGAAATAACAATAGTAATTTTGCCTATACTGGAAATAATACCAAAATCGAAATTTTTAAGAACATTCTCTTTTTTAGACTTCCAATTTTCAGAGAGGATGGGTAATTCTTCCTTGTCCACCTGTGAACGTATACATGTAAAACCTCCAAGATTGAAATAGAAAAGAGGAAAAAGGTTGACCTTTACCATTCACTAAAGGAACACATACAATCAACGCATTTAAGCTTTGCAAAAACGGCACGAACAGCAGTCTGTATGCTGAGCTATTTTGTACGTCTGCTTACTGAAAGCGAGAAATACAAGTAGAAAGTTCTACAAAAAAAGAAAAAGACTTATGATTACTTTTCTGGATATAACCTAATAGAACAAGTTTAGTCAAAGGCCCATTTTAACTGAGATTAGTAATCGTGGAGAAGGGCACTCAGCGAAAATCAGCTATTTTTTTAAATCACCAACACGAAACCTATTTTTTCGAACATTTTTCAATAAAATTCCTTGAATTTTAGTGACTACATCAACAAGAGATACCCGCAACTACCCGCGCGGGTAGCCTGTGGCTAGCAAAATTTTTATTACCCGCGGGTACCCGCTACCCACTTCCAACTCTGTGCTGACGGGTAGCATTAAATTTTAACTGTGAAGGTGACAGATTTTTTCAGTTTGTTTTCGCAAATCAATCGAAGATGTCAGCTCAAGCACAGATAACCTGTCAATTGTTTTAAGCTGACAGCTAGCGTATTCATATTCATGATTTTATTAGAAAAAGTTGAAACTCGACACCATAACAGATACTACAATAGGTGCTATTATTGGTATTCCTTACGAGGAACAAGAAAGTAGTTACGAACATTTTGCGCGCCATTTTTCACACACGACAAATTCAGTACAATCCTAATTCCAGCGAATCCTCATTCACAAACTATTACAGGGTCACGTCCAAATATATGAGGCAGTGCTATAGAAAACGTTGTGACAGGGTTGTCATGAAGCCTTGTCCTATATGAACAATATTGAAATAGTTGAATGAAATAAATTAGTTAACTACCAATTATTTAAAACAAAATTATCATGATAGCGAAGCAACATCGGAAGAAACCAACCAAGGGCACTTTTTGATGAAAGAGTGCCACAACTTATGTTCTTCCAATCGTGCCTCAATCAGCAATTTCTTTGTCAAATCAAATATGTTTTCTTGGCTGTTTGATGCCCACCGGTATAGTACCAACAGGTTGTCCGAGTTCTAATATGCAGGTGATGAACTTCGCTCTGATGTAGCTGACGATGTTAACTTACCTTCTTTGAATATACCTCCAACCTTTTAATAAAGATACGTGTGAGGAGTTCGACTGACAATGGTTAAATTAAATAGAAAACTCGTTGTTAGCTAAAACTTTCTAATTAGCCGATAGCTTTCATAAGTCTCAATATTTTAAACAAATTTGTCAACTGTAAATTAACATAGCTTATGGGATTTAACCATTTTAAGCATTTAAGCAGCTAAATTTCAGTGTGCACTTTTGCTTGAGTCCGAATCTCTATTTTAATACTACTGATATTGGCTGGAACACGGGCTAAAGACTGGGTTAAAGTTACTGGGAAAACGTACAAAACATTTTTAGATTTCAGCTGGAACTGAATTCAGTATTTCCTCTTTAATTCACTTAACTATTTGCTTAAAAACATAAAATAGAGCAGTCAATGAGGTAAACCCAAGAATGCAACGATTAGTCCTTCAAAGAATCCAGGTGTTCAAACACAAAACATCAAAAAATAGCATCTTTAAAAGGAGAGAGATATTAGAAGATATCATCAAATGTAACAAAATGCTGAGCCGTTACCATCTTTTATTTATTCTATTAGTACATTCGCCAGCGTCTGGAAGTCTGCGTGAGTCCCATTTTCCTTGAAACTGTAATGTCTAAGCCTGTAATGCAATTTTGGGGAACTAACCATTGCGTAAGATGCCTGCCTTCCTACTGACATTTGTAATGCGCGATTTTGAACACTCTTGCGCCAGCTTAGCGGATGCTTTATCACTCCTAAATAAACTACTGAATATGTCCTGACTGTAAACAAATAAAAATCACCCTCTCTGTACATTTTATGTTGCAACCCACTAACACACCAACCTACCATTAGAATTGCAAAGTCTAACCTTACTTACCGAGTTTATTAAGGTCAGCTACGAAGGCAATTCTGAAAGCCCACGGTTTCGAATACCTCCATCACAAACCACAAAAGTACTAACGGACTGACGGCACAAAGCAAAATCATAAATCACAAAAACACCGAACATAATGCACAAGAGCGTAAGAACATGGCTTCAGCGGGATTCCTACACCACAGGTTTTTATACAAAATAATGTACAAAGTTTCCATAGATTTCATAGGGTTTCATGAATTATCTATTAAAACCTAAGCAAATGGTAAGGTCGCCAAAATTCTTAGGGCCTTTTCGCGAATGGGTTAAACGAGTTAAATTTAACTTGATCCATTTCGCGAATGGGTTAAACGAGTTAAAATTAACTCGCCGAGTTAAGCAGAGTTAAAATTTTTAACTCTGCACTCATTCGCAAAAAGAGTTAAAAATTAACTCTTTTAACTCTACTCTTTTCGTGAATGACACGTAGAATTAAAAACCTGCAGAGTTAAATTTAACTCTACCCTTTTCATGAATGGGTTAAATTTAGCTCTTTTAACTCGCTCATGAGATTTTACATTGAACTTTAACCCGCGTCTCAGCACGCGGATTAAACTAGTTAAAATCTTCTATCCTTTACATTGTTATTGCCACATTTTGCGAGCGTAATAAAGCTTTAAAAATGACAAGATAATACAGCCAATGAAAGTGCAACACATAATTTCATTGGATGGTTCATAATGCTTCAAAATTACCTAAGCATTTGCCAACATTCTGCTGAATTATTTACGTTAAAGTAACGAAATAGGCTACCTAATAAAATAAAAATACATAGAACAAAATGTTTTAAACATGCTGCATTTTTCGAAATAATAAATAAAATTAATTCAATTAAAATAATTAATTATCATTATAAATAGGCTTTAAATTATTTTTTGTAAGTTATTTAACACCTTAACAACATTTTAGTTATAAATGCAAATTTGAAGTATGTATGAGAGCTGACAACATGAAAAACCGAATCAACGGGACACTACAACTAACCGAAAGCTCAATTTTTTCTCAAAAAGTGCATTAATTAAAGCGCTAATTTTGCCATGAAAATTACTGTAAAATTTAAAAAATTTGAATTTTTGATTTTTTGAAAGGACATCTAGACAAATGTTACGCGAACTTAGCTGCAACTGGTTATGTTCATCAGAATTAATTACAGGATCAATTGTTTTCCCAACTGTGATTCTAAGGTCAACCATTTCAATTCAAATTTGAGATCTTACTGCATTTTAATAAACAAACATTTTCTATTTAATTTAGCTGCACCTATCTCTTAGTATTAAAGTTTAGACTAAAATTGTTCAAGTTTTTAGGAAAACCAGAATCTGATTTTGCTGAGAATATGTACACAGGATTTTTGGGCTCTGTCGTGGTCTCAGCAAACGAACATGTTACCTGTTTTTCGGCTGAACTATTCATTCGCACTTTGTTGTAGGCTAAATTGAAAGCTGGCAAAAGAAACAACGAAAACCTGTCTTTAGATTACTTTTCGGCGAACTCTGAAAATATCCAACTTTTCATGAAAATCGTAAAAATCTTTGGTTGGCTCCCCTTCAATTGCAGTTTTATACCCATATCGTTATCCCCTTAAAACCTTCAACTTTAAAACTTTGCTGGAGATTGGTCAATAATGTGTTGAATCCATGCTAAATTTAAGCAAAATCGGTTAAAAACTGCAAGTTACACACAGGGATTCGCCTGGATCGCCCTAGTGCAGGATGACGCTACACTGAAGATGTAATAAATGTCTATTAATGAAATGAGTAAATATTTTCTTTTGCTGTTTTATTTTATTTAAAATTTTCCAAACGTAAAGAAGTTTTTCAAAATTCTCAAATGGTGAAAGGTTGGACATTGCGTAAGCAAAAATTATGTTATTATTTTAACTCTTTTCTCTTTCTTTTCAGAGAGTTAATTTTAACTCAACCAGTTTTAACTCTTTTAACTCTTTTCGCGAATGCACAGAGATAATTTTAACGCTGCCAGTTTTAACTCTTTTAACTTTTTGATTTTTAACTCTGCAGAGTTAAAAGAGATAAAAACAGGAAGAGTTAATTTAACCCTGTGCATTCATGAAAAGGGTTAAAAAAAGTTAATTTTAACTCTACTCTACTCTACCCTACTCTACCCATTCGCGAAAAGACCCTTAGTTTTGACTCTGACTGAACGCATGAAAGAAGTGGCAATCCTGGCAAAAGATTGTCTTTAACATCAGCCAATCTGCTTTAGTAATTATAATTAATTATTAATTAATTGCATTGTAGATTGTTCAAATGCGTGAAAGGTCCTGAAATTAGAGATTCGAAAAGATGTGAAAACTGGTCTATGGTGGGAAATAATAACCTGAGTTGTCTGATTCGTAAAGTTGAAAACATTGCAACTCAAGCACTAAATTCTCATTTTTAGAGGCAGATATTTAGTGACCGCGAAAACGTGAAAAAAGTACAAATGTTAAGGAAGTATTCAAAACATCCATAAAATGTGGGATATACTTTCTTTCAATAGATCTGGTCGGGACAACCTTTGTATGTCATGGCCATTACAAGATTATAACTTTTTATGTAACAAATAAGATTGCCACAGTTTAATCAATGCTGGAGGAACACTAAAATCCTCATGCAAGCTAATTAATTAAAGAAAGAAGAAGACTAGTAATAAGATTAGCAATAAAATCTCAAATTTCAAAAACATTGCACTAGTATTATGCCCGGCCTGCTAACGAATACGTTAATAGTATCTGAGGATTATCAGGCAGATTTGGATTTGGAAGCGGCTACCAAGAAGGGCAATATGGGTTTGAGAAATACGATGAGTTTGTAGGCCATTGTTCCATTTTCCCAGGAAGCTATCTGGAGCCCATCGTTAAAGACTCTATTTAGTTTTTGAGCCTTGTCTGAAAGTTTTCTATTAAATTATGGCATGGGCACGGGTCCAAAAATTTGGACCAGGGTACCCGGTACTACCCGAAGCCCTATGTCGGGTAATTGCGACACTACCCGGGTACCCGAGCACTTTCGGGTACCCGAGAAATTTTTAACCCATTTTTCGGATTTGGCCATTTTGAAATTTAAATTTTTTCAGGGGTTCTTATTCACATTGAGCTTATATTGGATAGATTTTCATTCCTAAGTTATTTGAAAGGAGTTTTAAAGACTTAAAAATGGATTATTGGGACTTTCAATTAATTGTCGCGGTATCAGAAGCTGATGTTGATACGGACAACATTGGATTTTATTTTATAACCACGCTCAGATCAGAAATTTTCTGAGTTTCGTGCCACCGTTGCCCTGCCCGCTTCCTCTAACCTTTAAATGTTAACAAATTTTAGAAAGTATTTGGATTATAAGAGCAAATCCCCGTGACAAAATTTGGCTAACTTCAACTGCTTGTCTCTGGAAATTGGAACAGCACAAAACGAAGCAAACAAGCAAAACCTGCACAAAGTATATACTAAGTTTTATGTAGTTTGTTTTGTTTCCTTTTACGTAATTTCTTAATGAAACCACGTAAAAATAAAATGTCTTGGATAAAAAACTAAATTCTTTGTGATCGGACGCTACACTTTACTGACAACAAATGTAAAATTTTACACTCACTCACTCAATAAATTGACTTATGTGTTGAGATTAGTGTTTACATTTTCCATTTAGATTAATTTTATAATTTTTTACCTGAAAGGAATTGCTCCAATTTCCTTTCCCTCTCTCTGTCCTTTTGCCTTTGAAGTAAGTTTACTAAACGTAAAACTAATGAGAGGTGCAAGTTCTTTAAAACTTTTATTAAACGTTTACAAGACCTTTATTAAATATTCCTTGAAATAAATTCATTTATCGTCATTACGATTCCACTATATCCGAAGAAAGTCAAAGTAACCAATCTCCCTCAACTTGCATAAACTTTCTCAGTCACTAAAGGCGTGCGCATACCAAAGAATCATCCAAAAGCTCGTATGCTCAACATTTGATTAAATGAATATTCAAACAATCTGGGAGCGTTTTCTGAGTTCAGAATTCAGTTTAGAAACAGCTAAAGTTGACAAAAATTGAAACCTAATAAGCGTTGGGCATTACTGAAGGAACTTTTTCAACGTTGGAATTGACCATGTGGCATTAAATAGAATCACTAAACTTTCAAGATCATTTCAGTCACCATTGACACCATCTAATGGCAATTAGTATTGTTTTACATACTTACAGTTTAGAGAACAACGCAGAGCTGTGGCAAAAGTCACTAATTTAATGCGAACAGTTTTGTTTGTATCATGTGAATTTTAAGTTTTAATTAATTCATCGACTTCCGCATATTGCTCTAACAGGAATTTAAAGAAAGAAAAAATTATTAGAGCAAGGTAAATTTAATATTTTAGAAATAAATCTAAAAATCGAAAATCATAAAATGTTTGAAAAATACCAGGACTAATTCCTCTTCCCATTACTTCGTTTTTCTATTGTAGTATCTTTTTATAATATATATTAAATTTTATAATAAACTGAAAAAATCATCGGTGGTAATAAATTATCTTAGTCAAAAATTTTCGGTGGTTAAAAATTTTCAGAGCCAAAAAATTTCTCTTTGCTTGATCCAGATTTAATATCTGGATTTTATCCGGGTTTTTCCGGTTTTAACTGGATATCGGGTACCCGAAGCAGGACCCGGGTACCCGAAAATTTTCGGGTACCCGACTACCCGTGCCCATGCCTATTAAATTATACCGTTAAATTAAATTATGCCTTATTAAATTATATTATATTAATTATATTATATAAATAATAATATATATTATATTATTATTATAATATTAAATTAAATTATAAATTAATATTATAAATTATATTAAAGTTTATATTCTCGCAAATACTAATGGTAGAATGCTTTTTGTTAAGCTCGGTTCACAGGCGATCTACCTGCCAGCCGGGCTTTAACAAGCGTTAACAAGCTATTGAACGCCTTAAAGCATACCGGGGAAACAATTTTGCACTGCACCAATCAGAACAGCGTTAATGCTAATAGTTTTGGGCTTAGGTTAAGCTTATTTCCATTGACAAAACGCCTATTTTACAAGCTAGGAAGTTACATAGATCCATTCAGTGTTTAAAAGCCCGAATCTTAAGACATTTTAAAACTGTTGTCCGCTTTGGATTGCAGCAATCTGGTGGGGTCCCCAAAATTTGAGAAAACTAATCCTTTAATTGTTCTCCCGCTGAGATGTTGGTCTGTATTAAGCGAGATTATTTACGTACACAACATTTCGAAATGACCATTGACTGCAATACATATTTTACAGCTACTTACGGGTATACCGCGACTATATTAGCTTGGCTGGTTTTTTAGTCAGATAGCATTGCTAATTCTTTCTAGGTACACAGCAACTTATTATAATTTTTTGTAATTGTAGGTGATGCCCAGCTTCAAAGAAGAACACGAGACACCAAAATCACTCAAATTTCGCAGCACATCAGCATTATCGAGCAGCACATCTCCCAGATATCTGTAAAGCCGGGATCAAGCCAGAAAACCCTAGATCTGCTAAATAAACACAAAGCTAGTCTAGAGTCAACTCTGGGAAATGTTAAGTCACAGCTCGACCTAGTGCAAAGGGAGGCTGAGGGAATCACGAAAGATCGGGATTTGACGGCTTTCCTGAGTGCTGTGACCACTCTCAGCAATAGTCTACAGAAGTTTAAGTCAGGCGATCCGATTCAAATTACTACCGGAGTGCTGGATACGGTAGCCAGTTTCGCTAGCCTAGCGGGGCCGGCTGGTTACGGTGTCAGCGCAGTCCTCTCGCTGCTCTCAGGGCTGATCGGACTGGCTGGGTCCGATCAACCGTCGATGAGCGAAATTGTCGATTCGATCATTCGAGAAAGACTGGCTGAGAGTCGACGAAATGAAATGATCGATGAAATCGGCGGGGCGAAACGAGTTCTGGTCACCTCCCATGCCTACCTGAACGGGATACGAAATCTGAACCTAACCATGGCTGATGTCGCTTCACTTTCCTGTCATGTTCCCGTCTATCAGGGCGTGGAACTGATGGGAAAGTTGGCCAGCTATATGGATCGAATATCGAAAGGTATCTGAAAATCATCCAAAGGTTTTCATAAAGCTAGAGGGTTTTTGAAACTTAATAGGATCTTGTTGACGGCATCCGTAAAGTTTTACAAGCTACCTGTAATCTTGCTCTATTATAAGTAAACATTGTTAAGTGAAAGATGAGCATTGAAAGATGCGAAGAAAGGAACCCAAGGCTGGGATCCAGCCCCTGAATGCCAGATCTTTTGTAGAGTAGAGCGACCCAGACGGACAGAGAAGTTGCTTTATTGTTTCAACCTCTCCGGAGTTCTAATATTTCCTAATTCTAGCATTTTTAAAGTCAATTTAAACTCTACTCCATTTTAATGCCATAATGAAGATGCTGTACACATCACATTCCTATTACAATACTAAAGCCTTAGTCTGAAGCAGGACAGAGCCAACAAGCGCAGTGAGTGCTTTTAACCGGAAACTGATCTCTGGAACTCTTGACATTCTCTCATGATCATAATCATATTTTGTTGTCCTATTTTAGGATCTGAAGGAATGCACATGGTCCAGCTGTATGTGGATTTGAGCGGATTGAGAGACGCCATGTTGATTTCCATGCGAGACATCGCCATGACGTCATCCTTTCTCTCAGCTACCTCTGAGGGAATACTCAGTGTAATCAACGCTGGTCATGCTCAGGATCTGACAACTTTGGCCCTTCTGCGCAGACCGCACTATAAAGACTTGCCTACCTACATAACCTATGGATCACAATCAGCTCCGATTAGGACGAAAATAGATAAATGGCTTGATTATCTGAACGTAAATTTAGCATTTTTGTTTATTTTAGTTTATTTGTAGTCGCATGGTGGACCAAAATGAACATCATCAGCGCACGGATGCGCTGCTCTGCGCGGAGTTCTGACACAGCTGACTTTGCGCAAGGACGCGCTGCACTGCGCTAAGGTTCCAACACTGGTATGAGGATTTGGTAAAAGAGGTAAGAAATTGCTGATTCGTGATGAGTGTGTGTGACTTTGAAGTTTAAGAATAAATTCAACAAAAACTGAATTTACTTCAAAGATTAGCAGCATAATTTTTGTCACAAACAAAGTACAATAATTAAACCGTGCACAATAAATTTATCCCCAACCACCATACCAACCTCTGACTTTGATCCTCCTACACATTGGCTTTTGCAGTTTTGGGGTTGAATTTGGGTTCAATCGAAAGTGACACGAAAATGACGAAACTGCCCTCCCCTTAAATGTTGGCTAATCTAATTTACATATTATGAAAATTCCGAATTTCTAATTTGCATATTCGGTCCAAAGTTTCAAACTTTTTCAAGCAATGAAATTTCCACAAAAAATACACACCTCTTCCGAGAGCGCGCCTTTCGCCGCGGTCCATACAGTTAGTAGAATAAAATTTCAGTTAACCAAGCTAACCTACCTACTAGTAAATAATAAAACAACATTAGTAACCAGGGCCGCGTTGCAAAAGATTCTCCTAAGCCGGTAGGGAGTCCGCGCTCCTAAGTTCAGCTTAGGTGCTCGCTTAGGGGAGAACTGGGTTTCCAAAGATTCTCCTAAGCTAGAAGTGCAATCTACCAACATCCTAACTTTTCTCCTAAGTTGGCTGAATTTAGGAACAGCACCAGCTAACTTAGGAGAAATCTTTTTGAAACGAGTTTAGGAGGTCTCCTAACTCCCTTGTAGACTGCTCCCAGACATCCTCCTAAGTACCCTCCTAGGAGGATACTTAGGAGAATCTTCCCCAACGCACCCCAGAACAAAAACATTAAGCAGCATTTCGCACACTACTGGCTTAGCCGAAAGCTGCCCGAAAGCCAACAACACACTATTGGCTTAGCGGGTACGTGTAGAAATACACCAGAGCCTCCGGGACCGGGACAGACAAAATACGGAATAACATATATACAAGCTCCATATAACATATATACAAATTTCTTGAGCTCCAGTGAACGTATATTCCGAAACCTTCAGAACCGCTAAGATTCCCAAACCATTACTTTTCAAAAATCACTTAAACCCAAAAGCGTAACAACCCAATTAAAAGAACCCGAATGTAAGCGGAATACAAAATAAACTAGAGCTGGTGCCAAAATATGAAACTGAACAAAAAAGAAAAACAGAATACCGTACAATGGCCTAGCCAGGGTATCGAGAACCCTGCCTCAATGAAAACCCCAAAATCCGAAACATCCGACATGAGGAAAAGAAGTAACAATCAAAGAATTTGAAAGAAAATATTGACCCACGGC